>OMNV01029250.1:2885-14116 GCA_900303265.1 Brotula barbata | reverse complement strand
GTAGTTATAGGATGGGTAAAATACAGAGAAATGATTTCCCCATGGGGATTAATATAGTACTGTACTCTGTTGGGTGAATCTAAGTTGCCCATAGGTGTGAATGGGAGTGTGATGGATAGTTGATGGGTGGATGGATGGATGGATGATAGATGATGGATGGATGGCTGGATAGATGATGGATGGATGGATGGATAGATAGATGGATGATAGATGATGGATGATGGATGAATGGATGATGAAAGATTTGATGATGGATGGACGGATGGATGGACGAATGACGGATGGATGGATGGATGATGGATGCATGGGAGGATGGATGATGGATGGATGGATGGAGGGATGGATAGGATGATGATGAATGGATGGATGGATGGATGGATGGATGGGATGATGGATGAATGGATGGATGGAGGGATGGATGGGATGATGGATGAATGGATGGATTGGATGATGGATGAATGGATGATGGATGGATGGGATGATGGATGGACAAATGGACAGATGGATGGACGGATGATGGATGGGATGATGGATGAATGGATGGATGGATGGATGAATGGGATGATGGATGGACCTTCACATGTGTAAAAAATAGATATTTAATGTGCTGAAATACTTTGTCAGTTGATTTCTTCTTGAAAATCTCAGAGAAATGTGGTACAGAACTCCTCTGCGTGACACGTTCAGGACAGGATGTCTCCTGTGCTGACAATGACTCCTGGGGCTGTCGTGGCCTAAGGGACAGTACATTGTTTGTGCTGATGTGATAGCTGCACCCGACTGTCCTGGTTCTTATCTGTTAGTTGACGCCCTGGGAATCAGGTACTCAGAAGAAGAATGATACTTTACTGATCCCCGTGGCGAAATGAATCCTCTGCATTCTTACCCATTCCTCAATGAGGAGCAGTGGGCAGCACACACATGCACATGCAAACACACGCACACACAACAGCGGCCAGCGACCCACTCCAGATCTTCTACCTTGCCTTGGTCAAGTGCAATGGCAGGAGTGATTAACCTATTTTTGTGGGTGTTTCGAGATAGGGAAGACTCTCATCAGCATCCACGTTTTGAACATCACCCGAACACCTAAAAGTGATGGAAAATGATTGATGGAGCGGCACCACAAGATACACTGATTAACAGTTATTACCCGCAGGCTGTATTGGTTGGGTGCAAAGATTTCATATCCGTACCAGTGTTTTCCTGAGAATGTCTCCTGAGGCCTAGTGGTCAGTGCAGTGAGGCAGTTTTTTGAATTTTGAATTTTTTGTACTGAAATGGTGCATTTTTAGGCCCATTTAAAACTTGAATTTAGAGGAAATATAGATCAGAAAACAGATAAGTAGAAAGAAAGATCAATACAATGTTGGTATGGGTACAATAACATATAGCACAATACATCTATGTCATTTTGTGTGTGGTTTTGGAGGATAAAAACATGGCAGAACTAATTGAGTTAGATGGTTAAATCTACTTTTTTCCCAAAACATCCTTTTTTTGTATTCTCACAATGAGCATGTGAATGCATCACATGCAGCAATCATGACTTCTCCAATGTAAATGGGCGCTATCAAGGATCCCATGAAGGCAACATGTGAACATGTCTGCAAAGTTATTATGTTAGTTTGTTAATTCACACCACAGATTTGTCGGCAAAAGTTTCTTTATTGTAGATTTTCTTTGTGTTCATGTGGTACAGATTGAAACAAAACAAATGACAAGTGCCACTACTTTCATTTTTGCCAGGTGCATGTGTCCAGGATTTTTTCCAGCAGATGCATGTGAGTATCACATTTCATCATTATCTCACTGAATGTTAACGGCTCTTACAGGACATACAGATAACATGCATGAAGCAGGCGTGAGGAGGGTCGGATGATAAAAATATGACAGCAATGTATCGCAAGTCTGGAAGCTTTCTAAAATTCTCGACTTGGATGCAAAATTAGACGGATTTCAAACGTGGCTACCCGTAAAAATTAATATCGTGATTAATACTCAGTAGGAGCTGATCTCGGAAAAGATACATTGGACAGGATGGAGTACAAACAAACAAGAAGCAAGAACGACAACGTGGGTTTGGGCTGGGTGAGAGCAGACAGAAATTGGAAGACACAAGTTATCACAGAACAATGTCACCTATCTGTCTAATTTTGTCAGTAAGGCTGGCGTTGACCCTCTACTTTCTTATTGATTATGGTCTTGGGCCAGTAGGATAGAGCAGGAAGCCCGTGAAAGTGTTGTAGTGGTTATCATCGTCACACAGGAAACAACTGGGAAGCAGGACGACAGCCACCTCGTCGCCTCTGTTCAGCTCCTTAGCCAAAACAACGGTGGCACTGTCCTCTCCGTCCGCCTCATTGTATTCTTTGGGCCCAGCCACCGCCATGTTATTCACTGTTATGTCAGCGCAGGCCGCAATTGTGTTTCCGGGAGAACCAGCATCACTGAAGACGGTGAGCGAGAGGCTGTAGACGCCGGTGCGGGGAGCGGTGAAGATCCCTGTATTTACATCGTAGTTGTTTCCCAGGTTGACGAAGACATGTTCGTAGACGATGACAGTCTTTTGAAGGAAAGGGCCAACACACTTAAAATCTTTGACTAGAGTCACCGAGAAGGCACTGTGGCCGGCTAGAGACGAAAAGGTGAAGAGACAGTCGGGTTAGAGTATGTCTGAGGTGTTCAGGAACGTTCTGTCATCACGTTCTGTACTTACTCGTTAGCTCCTGGTAGACCATCTCTGTATTTTTCAGTTCCTTCTGAAACTTATCGAAGACTGAGTTGAACTGTTCGTCAATCCTGTGGAGATTCTTGTGCATGAAACAGCAGCTGCAATACTCCTGGTTCTCAAGACACACTTCATGTGCAGGATACAAACACACACATAAAAACAGTACGTTGAGACTGTGCGTATAAGAATATGTGCAGAGTCATTTTCTTGAGAATCTTATTGCTTACAATTGTCGTTGTAGTCTTCTGTGCGTGTAGTTCCAATAATGTGCGGCGTTGTGGTTCTGGTTGCCGTTGACGTTGTCGTTGTCACTGGATTCCAGTGGAATTTTTGAGCCTGGATGAAGGCTGCTTCCAGCAGACACAGGAATACAACAGCTGAGACAAGACAAGAGAAGAAGCAAATATTGTAGCCTTAAGCCCTGAAAACAGTTTGTATGAGATGTCCAACACAGAAAACGCACACGTGACGCATACTGAGCAACCGTCGCAGTGCTACCACGTCTGAATTGCAGCTTTGACGTGTTACGCCAACATGTGTCCTGTAAATGAATCCACTCTCACCTCTCATGTTGATGCTGGAAAATATCAATAGCCTCGGAAGGATAGGAGATATGATAAAATGATGAGAGATGAGTCATGGATATATATTTTCCCCGAGCCCCTCCTTGTTTGATATTGCTCCTCCTTTTTTTATGTTCTCAAATTGCTATTATACTGCATGTGCATCACTGTGGATTTGTTCATGTCTGGGATTCTCATGATTCTCTAACAGTCACACACCCTTCAGGGCTTTGTTTTCTAACACTGGTCAGGTATTATCTATCGTATTATCTGTGTGTGTGAGTGTGCGTGTGTGTTCTTGTGTGTAGTTCGAAATGTACTCATCATGCATTGCTGTTTGTACATCTGCATGATGTCTATAAGTGTTTTGTGGTTTGTACACTCTTATCACATTGTCATATCCTAAATCTGGTTTATGTGAAGATGATCAAAATTTTCACCATCCTCCCGTAACCATCCCCAAAAACAATCTGAACCATCCTGAAATTAATGAGGACAAACCTTAATTTGAAATCTTTATCTATCTATATATATATACAGTATATATGAGGCCCTGCTAACTGGTGCGTCAAAGTTGGGAGGACCGCTACGGGACAAGATGCCCCTGTCGTATGAAGAGGCGCAGTATGTTGCCATGGGCAACATGGGACGACTCTTCGTGCCTTCTTAAAATGTCACTTTTATCTGGCCTATTTCCTTACATTTTACTGGTCTTTCATTTAAACTTTGCCAACCACCTCGTTGTGTTCATTATCTCGGGATAATTTACCAGGAAATGTGTATTGTGTATTTAGCAGTTGCTTTAGAACAGACATCAGACCCTCCAAAATACATTGCCCATGATGCATTAGGTACTGACAGGTACTTGTCCAGGACAAGAAAAAGTATGAATATAAATCTGGGTTTCTTGTCTTCTGGAAAGGTGGGTTATACTTGTATACACCTATTCGTAGACCGGTTTAACCAACTACTGAGTGTGTGTGTGTGTGTGTGAAACAGATGAGCATAATGACAGCAAACCTCAACAGAAAGTATCACACTGTGCTGTACATCAGTGAGGTAAATAACAAATAAACAGAGTTTCTAAAACTGTCTGAAGCTGTCATGTATGATCGCGCTGTCCTCACCGAGGTGGGTGCTGCTACTCCAGGGACACACACACACACACATGGAGCTCAATGGACCGGCTTAATACCAATTTGTAGGACACTTGATGGCCGTGGGAGGAGTTCCCGTCCTTGGCAACAGCTGAAGGCTTTGTTAGATCCTTGGCTGGAGCAGGAATCTGTATTGTTGGAACTGTTTTCGGGACAATGGGTGGTTCCGGAGCCTTCCCTCTGGGCCATGGAATGGAATGAAGGCAGTCCTTACAAGGGCTGTCCTCAACCCCAAACCACAAACGAGGTCCCGGGCGGCGACAGGTTTCCCTCTTTCAGCTGCAGATGTGACGTTTGACCTGTGTCCAGTTGACGCCTTAAGCAGCATGTGCCACAGTGCATGTAAAGATGTAGAACGTTCGGTAATATCTTAGATCATTTCATCAACGGTTGTTTATTGAGTGAGGTGTAATTCTGAACCCTTTCACTCTGTTAATGTGGAAGGAGAAATGAAAGAAAGCATAATGCCAGTGTCTTTGTCCAAAATTGATTTATTCGCTGTGTGGGAGCGTTAAGCATATTTCCATCACAATTACCAGTACATCACTTAATTCAGTAAAAGATGACATTGATCAGGTGTGAGGAAAGTCAGAGGACAGAAAACATACAGACAAACAAATTTGGATATTTTAAAATGATTTTGGGGTTGTCTTCCCTCAAAAGGTCAAATTTCAAAGACCTGATCTTAGGAAAAACAGAGGACCTTGACTGGCAGTCGATACGTAACACAAGCATTGGTTTGGTTGCATAAGGACAGAAATATGAGGCTGCAAAGACCTCGTTCGTCACAAAACCCTCAGCTTAGTTAGTCTGTAGCGTACAGCAGGAAGGCACTGAACGTGTTATAATGGCTTTCATCATCGCACAGGTAGCAGCCGTAGGGCAGGATGACATCTACCATGTCTCCTGCCTTCAGCCGCATGGCTGCAACGATAGTGGCGCTGTCCTCTTGGTCCTGCATATTTTTTTCACTGGGTCCGGCCACGACTTCTCTGTTCACCCTCAGACTGGCACAGGCAGACAGGCTGTTACCCGGAGAACCAGCATCACTGTAAACCGTCAGGGCGATGTTATAGACACCAGAGCGGGGAACGAGGAAGAGACCTGTATTTACGTTGTAGCTGTCTCCCAGGTTGATGAAGATGTGTTTGTACTTGACAATTTCGTTTTCACGGAACGGTCCGTAGCATTTCAACCGTTTCTCGTTGTTGAGGGCAACAGAGATTGCAATGCGGCTGGCTGGAGAAGGAGAGGTGGAGGGACAGTTAGAAGAATGTCTAAAGTGAGAGGCTTCTACTTCCTGGTGCTTTGAATGGTTCATCCCTCACCTCTCAAATTGTTGAGGACTTGTTTTGTTCTGCGCAGGTCCTCCTCTAACTCATTAAGGGTCAAGTTGAAGAACATCTCCATCCTGTGCATGTTTTTCTGCATCAGACAGCAGCCGCATGCTGCCTGATCCTCGAGACACACTTCTACACATGCACGCACACACGAATGCATCAGGATGAGGCTGCACAGATAAGACTATGTGCCAAAAGATGAACAAAGGAATCTTAAATGGGTTTTGTTTACTTCTTCATCCCTCACCTTTGGCTTTTTGGACGCCGTTTCTGTCTTCAGATACCGAAGTCTGTGTTGTTCCTCCAGGTCCTTCCCAGGAATATTCTCCAGCCTGGATGAAAACTGCTTCCAGCAGACATAGAAATACAACAGCTGGCAGGATAAGAGAAAGGGCCTGTGTTATCTTTACCAGAAATAAAAACCATTTGTCATTTCTTACTGTTGGGCGCTTCAGAATTCCACAGAGCGTGAACCTTTTGAAGGTGTTTCTGTTGTCTCAAACATGTCAACTTAATTGTTGCTGTAGCCTTTTTAATCCATTTCAAGGTTCATTTAAATGTCACTCCAGAGTCTCAAGGATCAAAATAGTGCTGCTCCAGCTTTATCCCTCTTACTTGTTTTGCCAGGTGGAAATGCATCCCATCTCACCTTTCATGTTGACACCAGCAACTGCGGACATCTTCAGAGGATGGATGGTGTGATATAATGATGACAGGATGTCAGCCACAGTTATATACCTTCTCACTTACTTTGAAATATCTCCTCCCACTTTTCCTCTATTGTCCTATAGGCTTTTTGCCTCTACACATGTATACTAAAACTCACAAACACACACTAGCACCCCCCCCGGGCTTTGTCTTGAGCATATAGGTCAGGTGTTATCTATCCCAGTTGGTCAGGCTGGTTGTCCGTGTGGTTCAAACAGTTCACATTAGCAGACATAGATAACCTCATTCTTCTGTGTTTAAAGGTGCGTACCGCCCCCACCTCAGCATTGTGGTTCCAACGTATGTGTAACTGAGATCTTCCTGTCATTGTGACAGTGACCTGTAACTCTATAATGTTACATAAAACGTAAAAGATAAACAGAATCACCTCAGATATCTGATTTTGTCAATGGGGCTGGAGTTGATACGAAACCCAGGGGAACTACAATCTAGTAATTTATTATATATATCTATATAATGTATATTATGATATGTGATGTCAGGACTACTTGTCTATGTGATATATATAGATATATATATAAATACATGACTTGTCTTATTATAGGAATCCAACCAGAAAATACAGGAAGTGTGTCTGCAGTACTAAAATCAGAAAAGAACAGCTTCTACAGGGTCAAGGATTTAGTGTGACCTCCCTTTGAACTAGGCTCTCTTCAACCTAAATGGAATGGAGCCCTAATTAATGTCATTGATAACACCTGGATTTGTTCGACTTTCATCACTATCTACTGTCAGAATGAAAAACTGCAGGGAAAAAGAACACCAAACACCAAGTTGGATAGGGGGACCAGGACTTTTAAACACTACTGTATACATACAGTATATATATATGTATATGTAGGTGTGTGTGTGTGTGTATATATATGTATATATACTGTATTTATACAGTATATGGAGAGTCCGGTCCCATCATGGCTCCCACTGCTGTTCATCCTAGCAACTGAGGGTAGGTGTGGAGGAGGATGCCATCATATGCTTATTCACAGAGATGCTGCTCGACAACCTGATCCACCTGGTTTCCTGGTTAACACATTACATGATACTTTGTGGGAAGAAGAAGAAGATAAAGAAGGAGAAGGAGAAGGAGAAGGAGAAGAAGTAGGAGAAGACGAAGAAGAAGAAGAAGAACAGCAACAACAGTACTTAATTGATCCTTGTAGGGAAATATTTTTTTGTATTTAATCCATACTAAATATGAGGAGCAGTGTGAAGCACTCACATGTATGTGCAAACACACACACACTAGCAGTGACCAACTCCCCATCTGCTCATTATTTTGTGGGGGAAATTGGAGCGCGGTGGAGAAAGGTGTGGTGCTCGGCCCTGGGACTCGAACCCATCCACCGTGCCCCCCAAAATACTTAATATAGGTTATGGGCATTAAGAGAGATGAGATGAACTTGAATGAATGAAAGATACATCCTAAGATGCACTGGGACACATCTTCAGTGATGTTCCTGAGATCACCGGACGTTTCGGGTCTTTCAACATCATATGTCCTCCCTCAGGCGACCCAGCCAGAGTTGATCAGACCCTGACTTGTGTCCCAGTAGCAGTTGGCCTACAGATCGCTCCTCCTGATCCAAAGCCATCTGGAGGCTCTCTCTGCCGCCTCCATAGTGGACTTGATGGCTTTCCTTTTTGCTGCCCCCGTGATGCCATGTAGCGTATAAACCTTGCACAGTGAGCGGCCAGCAAAGCCTCTACACCCCACTTCGAAGGGCTCGCAGCGTGCCTTCCCTCCCACCTTGTCCATACTCCCTGCTGCTGCATGCCCACCATCCTGCTGGTCCGTTCCTCCTCGACCCCTAAGCACACCTCCTTCAGGACTAGCTGCCGTTTGACCTTGCCGTGTGCCTTCTCATAGCGAGGTTGAGGAAAGGCTCCCAACCCTGCACGGCCTGTTGCCACCGTGCCCACCAGAGCCCTGTGTCTCAGCCGAGACTCAGCTGCCTCCAGGCATTCCAGAGCCCTCCACTTCCTGCCAGTTCGCACCACGATGCCCGCTGATGCCACTTTCGAGTCCTTAGAGTCCCGATAGAGCCTCTCTTGTGCGGGAAACCCTGAACTCCTCGTCGAGGCTATTGAAAGGAAGCTGGAGTTTGTTGGTCTTCCCATACAGCGCTGCACTGCATAGGCTGCGTGGAAAGCCCATCCATCTGCGGAGGTAGCTGCTGAGCTTCCTCTCCAGAGTCTCTACTGTCGACAGGGGCACCTCTGCACTCCGTTTCAGCTGCCTTGACTACCATGTTCATGGCAAGGGCAAAAAGGCTAACTGAGATGGTGCACCCAGTTATAAAGTCCTTTTCGAGCCGGTGCCAGTCAGATGTTATACTCCCAGAAGAGACTCTGAGCCAGAAATTCTCGTAGTAATTCAGGATGAGGTCCTTGATCTTCCTGGGTACATGGTGTCGGTCCAGTGTAGTCTCCACGAGCTTGTGCGGTATGGAGCTGAAGGCATTGGCAACGTCAAGCAAAGCACCACGAGGTCTCCCTTGCACTCCCGCGCCTCCCTGATCAGCCGGGTAACTACTCCGGTGTGCTCTAGGCATCCTGACATCCTGGGATACCATCTTTCTGTACCGAAGTGTCAATATAGGCATTCTTGAGGAGGAAGTCTGTTAACCTTCTGGAAATAATGCTGAAGAGGATCTTCCCCTCGACGCTAAGGAGCGAGATGTTCTGAACTGCTCCAGCTTGGTGGAATTCTCTTCCTTGGGTATCCAGACACCCTCCGCCTGCCTCCACTGGTCCGCTACAGCTCCTCTGCGCCAGCTCACATGCAGGGTCTTCCAGAGGATTCTTAAAAGCTCAGGGCAGCGCTTGTACACCTTGTAGGGTACTCCACTGGGTCCTGGAGCCGATCTTGCTCTGGCTACGGTAACTACCCCCTGGATTTCCTTCCAGGTGGGCTCGTAGGTGTTGAAATCGACAGTGGGAGATGGTATGTTCAGTAAAGCTCTGTTGGGCCCTAGCTCTTGCTCTCTTTCAGTGTCGCTCAGGTTGTTTACCAGGAAGTGGCCTGCTTCTTCCTTGGAGCAAACTAGCCGCCCACTGCGCTTCTGCCCCAACAGCTGTTTGGTGAAACCGAGTGGATCAGCTATGAATGCAGTTCGCTTCCTGGCTCTCCCTCTCCTCCGTCTCCTGTGCCATTCAGCTCTGCGCAGGGTCATAAGTTTTGTCCTGATGATGTTACGGAGCTCAGCCAGTGGTGGTCTCTCCTCCTCAGTTACAGCCTTGTACTGCCTAGCCAGGGACCGAAGCTCCTGCCGCAGTTGGTGGATCTGTCCTGCCCTTCGGTTCATGGTGTAGTTGGTTATGATGGGCTTGCCCTCTGCCACCCCGAACCTCTCTGTTCCGTAAGTGACAATGATGGTAGTCATGCTGGCTTGCTGGAGGCCGCTTGATACGAGGCTGCTGAACTACTTTTCTGGGAGCTGGAGAGCGAAGCACTTGGAGGTTCTGGGCTCTGTGGTGTGTCTCCCGGCCGGGCTCCTCCGTCGTCTCACCAGGACTAGGTCCTGTGCGCTTTGTAGCACTCTCCTGCACCAAGCATTTCATTCGGCCCTGATGGATTCTTAGGCTGCGCTCGTTCTTGCAGATCTTGCCGCAAATGCATCTTTCGGTTGTCGTCGTCGTTAAGCCGTTTGCCAAAGTCGTCATTGTGTCCGTCCTGTTGGGGAACTCATCCTCCCCCCCTCTCGGGTTCCCCTGGGGGTATTTTTCAGTAGGTCGTTCTGTAGCTTGGTTGGGTTTCTTCCTTACGGGAGATGCAAGTTGGGATGCTACCCCTTCCTGCCCCGGTCGCCGTCTTTCCGGGCTGTCAACTGACTCTCCAGTCGCCACCAGACTATTTCTGGTTGTCTCCCAGCTTGTTCCTGAGTGTCACTGGCTGTGCCAGTTTGAAATGAATGAAAGATACATCCTAAGATGCACTGGAACACATCGTCAGTGATGTTCCTGAGCTCACCGGACGTTTCGGGTCTTTCAACATCATATGTCCTCCCTCAGGCGACCCAGCCAGGGTTGATCAGACCCTGACTTGTGTCCCAGTAGCATTGGCCCACAGATCGCTCCTCCTGATACAAAGCCATCTGGAGGCTCTCTCTGCCGCCTCCATGGTGGACTTGATGGCTTTCCTTTTTGCAGCCCCCGTGATGCCAAGTAGCGTGTATACCTTGCACAGTGAGCGGCCAGCAAAGCCTCTACACCCCACTTCGATGGGCTCACAGCGTGCTTTCCAGCCACCTCTTTGGTATTGCTCGACCAGCTCCTGGTACTTTGACCGCTTTCGCTCGTTCGCCTCCTCTATGCGGTCCTCCCAAAGAACTGTCAGTTCAATCGGTAGCACCTGCCTTGAGGAAACTGACGAGAGCACGATGTCTGGCCTCAGGGAAGTTGTTGTGACGTGGTCTGGAAATTTGAGCTCTGTTAAATCAGTTCTGTGAACAATTACACTACAGAACTTGACCTTATGTGGCTCTGACTCTACCATATGCAGACTCTGTGGTAGAAGGAAAGTATTTTCTATCTTTCAGTGTGGGATCCAGGTCTGTAATTCAATTCAATTCAATACAATTCAATTCAATTCAATTCAATTCAATTCAATTCAATTCAATTTTATTTATATAGCGCCAAATCACAACACAAGTTATCTCAAGGCACTTTACAGGTAAAGCAGTTCAATATATAGAGACCCAACATTCCC
>OMNV01029249.1:23651-36021 GCA_900303265.1 Brotula barbata | reverse complement strand
GCTGAACAATTTTACATTACAAAAAAAAAAAAAACACACATTAAATGAGTGAAAGTGAAATTTCATTATTTTGGTGTTATTGTGTAAAAAATTCCAGTTTTACAGCAGCAAAGTTCCGCCCTGATATTTTCATTGTTCTTCCTTTTATGAACACACAGAGCGAAGCCTTCAAAGACCTCTGGGTTATCTCATTAAAAGAACAAAAAAAAAGTTTATCAGTCAAATTAATTCCACATTTTAGACCCATCAGGTCTTTTTTATAAACTGAACCTTTTCCTGGACTACGGTTTATTTTCCCCCTTGCTGGCTTTTCTCCCCAGGGAGTCTGAACCTGAACGTCCCGTCCCGTTCCAGACCTCGGACGGGAGCGGTCCGCTTCTTTCGGTCCCCGGCGTCGGTGACACGCCTTGTTTTTCCTTCCAAACTTTGACAGTTCCACCCTCGGGGGAAGCAAAGCACTTAAGGAGAACCTGATTTTAAGCGAGCGTGTACTTCAAAAGCGAGGTGAGAGAGGCGCCGTACGCCGTGTTAAAATAGTGCAGAGGATCAATGCGGCTAATTGGTTGACAAAGTTTAATTACCCATGCCAAGAAAGAGTCTGGAGTACTGCAGGTGACCCGAAGCCTTTTGTGAGTGTAATTGGTTGCCTGAGGAGCCGAGCTGTGGAAACATTTACTTCAAACCTCAACGCTCAGCCGCGCTGCTCTCCTCTCACATTTGATCGTGTTTGTCATAAGACGTGAGCCGAAGCACCCGGACGGCAAATCAAACAATTTGTCAAATATATTCCGGCGTCATCACACCAATATCGGTAATTACTTTAAAAACTGCGAGCTGTCAATCGTGCCGCTTGTGTGTGTGTGTGTGTGTGTGTGTGTGTGTGGTTTTTTTTTTATATCAGTCAATCTAATCGTTCTATCTGAAAACTTTTTGGACGGAGAGAGAGTGTTCTGCAGCAGTCACCCCAGGTGGTACTTAAACAGACGTGTTCTCGTGGAAAAAAAATAGGACGCGGAGAACAACGGCAAACCCATTCGTCTTTGACCCAGCAAAATTTATTTTCATATCTATATCCTCGGAGAATAAAGGATTCTACGGAGCCGGGAGCGAGGACGGAAGACGCCGAGATGTGAGGGAAATCAAAAGACATTTGTTAAAAAAAAAAAAAAAAAAGGAAGAAAAGAATTTCAAAGAGCTCTCTTAGTTTCTCTTTTCTCTCATGATTACCATTTCCCCATTTCCCTCTTATCAAAGAGAGCAAAATAAGTAATTGATTTGTTCATGACACTGGACCAAACTCGGAGGCTTTTGGCTCCGTCTAATGGATTCAGACGTACTTCAGCTATTGATGCAGAAAAATTCAATCCACAGTCTCCCGCAGTATTCTGGGTAAGGTGGGGTGGGGTAACTAAGAAAAAAACAAAACAAGAAATAATGGTCATACAAACACGCTTAAATACCCTTTTCAAGGTTTAATCTCACTTTTCCATTAACATGTATCTTAAAAGATTGAATGAATGAATAACTTAAAATGGCTCAAACAAAGGAATTGGTTTTTGTTGCAGAAATGGTGAATTTATCAATATTTCGATTGTGTGTTTGAACGGTGACACTCCAATCCATCAGCTGACTCCTGATTGACACTGGATGAGCAGCCCTGTCTTATTATTGATGTGGATTAAAACCAATAAAAATAAGGATAATAGCGTTAGCGTTAGCTTTAGCGTTAGCGCTGACATCAGGCCGTTTGAAGTAATTGTGGTCCCATTTTTTAGCACTAGAAGAAAAAAACGGTTGCCAACAAAAGAGAAGGAAAACCAATGAGCCAAAAATTCATCCACTCGTTCGAAACCCCTTAAAACGAACCGCTGCACGTTGGACCTGTGGACGTAGGAGATGTTTTTCAGGTGGGGTGCGGTATCGCTTACAGACCGAGGGAGGCAGCTGGTTTGATTTTCAGCCCAAAGTAAAGACGGTGGCAGAGTAGACGGTGTAATTAAAGGTCAGGGCTTTAGTTTGTGGATCCTGGGAGAAAGTCGGTCATGAATTTTTCATGCTCTATCATTACTGTTGGTTCAATGATCCCCTCAGACCACTTTGGTAGACAGTCTGAGATTTTCGAGTATGACCGCTCGCAGGTATGAAGCGCAGACGGACGGGGCGAGATAGGGGGAGAGATAGGGTCTAATCTTGTCTACAGCAGTATTAAAGCACATCATAATGATAGCCCGTTTGTCTGTTATCACCCAGCAATCATCGTGTCGGCTTTGGATTCAGAAATATCAGGTGTCAAAGAGTTATCAGACCGAGGCGACCCCGCTGACAGCACGCTGTCCATTCCACGCACGTACACGAGCGATGGATGCAAAGACGGACACCCACCCAGGCTCAGATTACAGATGAAACACCAGAATTATTCAAATCTCATGCAGATTAATCACTAAAACGTCCAAATTAAGGCCCTAATTTATACACAGGATGAGTATCTTATAACGTTCACGCCTACAATGAAGTTGTTTCCTGGAGTAAATCGACTTACAGTCGCATAATCTTCCATTGTTACTCGGACACGCGTGTAAATATTTGATTGTGTGTAATCTCAAAGATCTGACGTCCGCTGACATCCCCCGGCCAGCGCCAACCGCGTGATTTATTCATATCTCACAGCCGAGGTCAGAGCATCTGTCAGTCAACAGAAAGACACGGCGTTCGCGTTGACGTGCCTTCATGTTCAGATTCTGGTTGTTTATGAACGTGGCCCCTCAAAAGAGAAAATCTGCTCCTTTTTAGACAAATGTCCTTTGTCCTTGGATTATGTAGATTAGATTGCTGCTGCCCTCAGCCTCCCTGCTCCTGCTGCACTCTCTCGGATGATGATTCTAATTTTCTATTATGTAACCACAGACTGACCACCTGGACCACGGATGAACTTTTTTAAATCATCATTCAGCCCGTAGCTACCTTTCACCGACTCCAGCCTCCAGTTTTTATTGAACTTTATTTAGCTTTAATCTCAAACCCCCCATCGAACTCACAAAAAAAGAGGTTTTAATGACACAGAGGAGACGTGTGACCTTTTCTGATGTATGCTATCATCTAACTTAATAAAGGTTAACGGGTCAAACTTCCAAAAATGAACAGCTAACGGGAGCGGTGTTGCTCTCCTTGAGGACGACGCAGTGGAGAGACATCTTCACCGCACAGATAATAATGCTGTTACATCACAACGGTGCACTGCAAAGGTCATTCTAACACCTGTTTGAAGGTGCATTCATTAGATGATAATACAAGTGTTACATGGAGAAAATGACATTTGTCGGGAGGCTGTTTTTCAACGCCGTCGCTTTTAAATTACACTCATACTGTATGAAATTAAAATACAGTCAGCTGAGTATACTGTTATGTGGTCGTTGCCATATTGTCTGCTGAAGAAGGGCACAGATTGAATTTTTTTTATCCCTATGAAACGTTCATAAGAAGGATGAATGGATGAATAGATGGCTGGATGGATAGATAGGAAGATGAGTGAATAATGGATGGATGATGATGGATGGATGGGAAGATGGGTGGATGATAGGAAGATGATGGATGGATGGATTGATGGGAAGATGAGTGAATAATGGATGCATGATGGATGGATGGATGATGGATTGGTGGATGGATGATAGGAAGATGGGTGGATGAATGATGGATGGATGGATGGAAGGATGATAGATGGATGGATGATGGACAGATGAAGATGGATGGATGGAAGATGGGTGGATAGATAGATAGACAAACAGACAGACAGATAGATAGATAGATAGATAGATAGATAGATAGATAGATAGATAGATAGATAGATAGATAGATAATGACAACACACTTACAACAATAACAAAAATAATAATAAAAAGTAGTAAGATATATATATATATATAACTTATATAATGTATACAGGTGGTAGGGTTGCCGGTTCGATCCCCCTCTCCTCCATGTTGAAGGTCCCCAAACCCCAAATTGCCCTCGAATGGGCCTTACATGTTTACCTCGGCTATTTGTGTGTGAATGTGTGTATAAATGAGTGAATGTCAGGCAAACATTCTAAAGCACTTTCAATATAAGCTCTATAGAGATTCAATCCATTTACCATATACAGCATATATATAGAGAGAGAGAGAGAGAGAGAGAAAGACAGAGAGAGAGAGAGAGAGATTGATACACATTTCATGTTCAGCCACACTAAGGACAATCAGACGCTCACGTGAGGCTCAGGAAGTGGCTTTTACCGACATCCAACCTTTTAATGATGATTGCTAGTTTTTTCCCTTGTTGCCATGGAGACAGATGTCATTTACTCAACGACACAATGTCTTTTTTTTTGAAAGACTGAAAAATGGCACCTTAGGATCATTTATGTATACTTAAAATACAATTTCTGAATAACTTTCGGCACATTTTAATAAATTATCTACTCAACAAACTGAACATTTTTCTGCTGGCATTGATGAACGCATAGATGGAAAAGTGTTCTTCTAATTGCTGTGTAATTATCCACTTATAGAGCTGTGGTGAGAGCAAAACGACGAATAGGAGTTAAAGCAGGGGGTAAAGTGGGATTTGGAAAGTCTATCTATCTATCTATCTATCTATCTATCTATCTATCTATCCATCTATCCATCTATCCATCCATCCATCTATCCATCTATCCATCTATCTATCTAACTATCTATCTATCTATCTATTTTAATTGGTCATGATCATTGCCTATCAAAATTTCTCTTGAAAAAAAAATCAACTCTACAACTTTCTGTACAACTTTTATATGAGGGAAATTAATTTTAACAATTCAAATGAAATCGTTTGTGTTTGTGCAACATCACCAATGGTTCCGTTTTAAACAGATTCCTTCGCTCCACCAAACTACCATTACATTTTAACTAATAAATATTGTATGGATTATCTGTGGTAAAATACACATTAAACAAAAGCACCAATAACTCACAAAACAGCCCAATATCTCCTAACTAAACAGGAGAATCATGATCTGGCTTGTTGGACGTCCTCCTGGGTTCTGGTACTGACCTCCGGGGGTCCCAGACGCTTATAATTAGAGTTGGAGCGCATCCGTCCTAAAAGTTTGTCTATTCTTCTAAACTCCCACACACTTTTTCTCCACGATCCTCAGTACAAATCCCACTGATTGGAGGTCCTCGGTCGGCGGCGGCGGTGATTTGGCCTACAGGTGGCCCCACTGCCGCGCACAATCCTGATCCAGAACTCCAGAACTCTCCTGCAACGTCCACTCATTACACATATTGTGTCGACTCCTTCCGGAACAAAACGGGGAACAAAGGCAAAGGAGTGCTGTGCTCCGGAGCAGATTGGAAGACTGGAAGCTGAGAAAGGAGCTCTGATTTTCTCTGTTTGATTTTCATTCACACAGAGGCACACATGCACACACACGTGCAGTATGTACCGTATATATACAGTATATATATATCTATATATATATATACATACAGCACCGGCACACAGAGGTGGCTGGAACAAGAGCTTTGTTTTAAGATGCAGAACATACGACAAACAGACGTACAGTTTTAGTACAGCGGAACGTTTGGCATCTGAAATGACACAATAAAACATCTTAAGGCTACAAAGCTCCGACGTTATGGAATTTTTTTGTTTTTTTTTGTTTTCTTTTAGATGCTTACATATTCTCCACACAGCGTGTTACGCTGATGGTATTCCGTGCATGGTTTGTTTTCCCCCCTCAATCTCTCAATCTGCTGCATTTTTAATCATAATTCTGTCATAACTTTGACATGGGCACAACAAACGTGGGAAAACAAGTACTTCATCTGGAAAATTTGAATGTCTCATAATGTGATTTCAGTTTTTATGAACATTAAAAACTTCCACGTGTAAGTCTGAGGAGATTCTTTGGTGGCAAATCAAGCCTTTCCTCACACATTAGAGTCCTTTTAACAGCAGACCAACAGTCTTAAGAGGTTTCTTCGGTATTTATATTTACACTTTATGGAACGTTTGATTATATTTTCCTTCTTCTCATACTGGTTTTCTGTCTTTGTGTATATGCTGCTCACAGTAAAGCCTCGGCTGTTTCATTGTTGGCTGATGGTGCAGTGATGCAGCTCCTCCATCCTCAGAGCACAATTAAGGGCTTCTGGAACATTCTTAAAGATGGCAGACCAGATCAATAGACCCTTCAAGCATGTATACAGTATATATATATAGAGAGAGAGAGAGATAGAGAGAGAGATATATAGATATAGATATGTGCTGGAGCTTTTCTCTGCTGCGAACGTGTGAGAGGGTCATAATTCTTTCTTCACATGAGCAACAGTGATGAACTCTCCGTGCAGCCCGGCGCTTTTGTTTGACCAACAGCCAGGTGTTGACACAGCTGTTTCAGAAGACCATTAATCGAAACTCGTCACCGTTTACTGCCAAGGATGGGCAGTATGTCTGATAGGAGTATATGAAATATTTACTTCGGGGGGCGCCTGGTGGCTCAGCGGTTTAAGCGCATACCACATAATGCGTGGGTTCGATTCCCTCTGTCGTGTCTCTCTGCTCTGTCCTTCCTGTCTGTCTCTCTAGCAGAAAATGCCAAAATTATATATATATTTTCATTATTGTATTTAAAATACAATGTACTACTTTCAATTTCAACATCTTGGGGAAAGAAAAAAAAAAAAAACGCAGATGAAATTTGTATTCAAATATTTTTCACTCGTTCATGCCATTGATTTCATTTATATAAAATAACTCCACAGCAGAGTGTTAAACGTCATGAAATATGAATCCCCCACTAAGTGGACCACCCACAGGGATCGGCACAAACTATATATTCTGCGTTGAACGCAATTACGAGGAACAGAAGATTATCATCCATTTGCCGCGCCGTGGGCCCGTTTGGACGTTCTCCGCCGCCGCTGCTGCATCCATCCTCCTATCCATCATCTTTACGCTTAATATGTTACAGGGCAACTTTGAAAAATTGATAAAACTCGGAATGAATCGACGTGGCTAAAAAAGTCTCCCTGGTGATGGTGAAAAGTTAAAAAAGGTTGTTTAAAATGTACAGAAAGTTTCCTAGTAATCGTCAGCGCGGCTGCATGGGAGCTGCGGCGTCCCTGAGACTCCGTCTGATAATCACCTCGGCGTGGAGGGAATTACAGCCTTTTAAATGCTTAAACTGCTTGACTTTTACTTTTGGCTCCGGTCTCTTTTCGCACTGGGATCGTATTTGTGCAGCAACGGAGCGGATGATGTCTCCTTCTACGGAATTTCACGCGCCGGCGCGTCAGCTCAGACTTTCGCCGCGTACGAAGACGATCCAGGAGGTGTGATGTCACGTTCTGTCGTCGTCGTCCCCTCGTGACCGAACTTGAGAGATCGCGCCGATCACATCCTTTCCTTTAAAAACGAGCTAATGGCCGAGGGTTAAAATCGTCTCTGGCTCGCCCGCCGCGTCGAGGCGAACCCCCGACCCCGTGCGTCAGCGGCCTGGACCGAGGTGGGAGGAAGCAGATGGAAACGGAGCTTAGAGGAGGCGTGCCCGCAGTAAAAACGAGGACAGGACGACTCCCCCGACTGCACTTAGTCCTCTTATTTATTACTCATTCCCCGAGACCGATTCATTATCTCGAGTGCGTTTCCTGTTAGCGCCCAGATCCGTTCGGTTCGCCACGTCGGACGCGTTCAGATGTGTGGAAATCCTCTCTCTCTCCTTTCACAGCTTAGTGGACTCCGTCTTCATCTCCCGGCCGTGTGGATTAGATGATACACGTCTGTAAAGGGACGCGTTTATCTGCAGTCGTCTCGGAGCGCGTGGACATTAACGTGCAGGACGGCGAGGCGGGCGTGTCCCGTTGATCGCCGCCGCGCTTTTTGTTTTGGCCTTTGTGTGGTGGAGTCGACGCCCACTGATTTGTCTCTAATGGACCTCTTTGAGAAACACAAACACTGCAGCCTGATTTTTCTATCTGCTGTTTCCCAAGTATCAATTAAAGATCTTTTCTTTTTTTTCCAGATTAGCCGACTTGAAACTCTTTTTGAAATGAAACGTGGATCCCCTCGATGCGAAGAGGATCACGCTACGTTAGATACGATATGACGTCTGCGGCGTTTGGCTCCTCGACGTGTGCGAGCCGTCGCATCGCACTTAATTAAAGAGCATCTCATCATCTCTGGTCCAACGACGGAAAGCGAAGGTGTGAAGATTCACCTGACCCACTTAGCAGGTTTCAAAGGACCACATCCAGAACAAAACCATCATCAGCCTGGATGTGGACCAGGGGCCAAAGTGGTCCCGTGTTAGGCGTCAAGTCTGACGGTACAACATCTATAACACTCAGCATGAGAAACCCTGACGTCTGCCTCACCGTGTGTGTGTGTGTGTGTGTGTGTGTGTAACGAACCCCAAGGTTAACGCGTCGCACACACACAGCTGTTATTCTACAGTCAACAAACAGCTGACGTGTTACCGTGAGCGTTCACCCAATCAACAACAGTAACAGATGCTTTTGGAAGAAGATGTGATGATCAAATGTGAATTATTATTAAATTTTAGTATTTATCATCTTAAATTAAATGCTGAATTTACTACATTTCTATCGCATTTTTATCCAAAACTCTTTACAATGTTTTTGCCTCACATTCACCCATTCATACACACATTCACACACCGACAGCCCCAGGTGACCTCGCAAGGCCCACGAACTTTGGGGTCAAGGGTCTTGCTTGGGGACCTTCGACATGGAGGAGAGAGGGATGGAAGGGTTCCCGATTCGATCCCCTTCGCCCCCTGAGCCACGACGGCCCCAATCAAATGCAACCAAAGACAACGTCATCGGTCTGTCACCGCTCTGTCCTTTAGATCCTAAAAGTTTGAACATCAAGTCTTTGTTTCCGTCTGTGCATCTCCAGTGTTTGATCTGTCCGATGAGCTGGATGTACAGGACAAAGTACCCACAATGCTCTGTTTTCACTCAGTGTGCTTAACGCGTTTTTACACATTGACGCCAAGTTTTCAAAATAGTGCATCCTTTGGTGCATCGCAGGTCTAACTCAGGGTTCAAGGGTGAACCTGTGGAGTAAAAAAACATCAGTTAAAAGTCTAAAAACAACAGAAACAAAAACTGAGGAAAACGCTCCAAAACAGCCACGATGGCGATTAAATAAAACCCGATCTATCTCGCCGGCTCCACTGGATCACAGACCGACGTGAGCCTGCCAGCGTTTGAGAGTAAAATAACGTCAGAGACATCCGGCATATTCCAGAGCCGACAGAAAGCTCCAAACGCCGCCGTTATCGTCCAAAAACCTCCAACAACTGATTCCATTCTGTACGTGTCTCTGCCCGTCGTGCGGTCGTTTTCTCTTTTGGGCGTCACTCTCCCCGTCCAGCTGGCTCGGGTACCGAACGAAACGAGAGGGGAAACGCTCAATCTGTCCCCTTTAAGCCGATACCACACAAACGAAGAGGAGCGAATTCAACTTATCAGCCAATCGGCTCGCACTTCGGAGAAGCGCTCGATAAGTCATCACGGCGTGCTGCAAACAAAACGATGACAAGAAGAGCAGCCGGCCGATTGCGCTTTGTTTCGACGGCGATCGGGCGAACGAAGCTCGACCGTCCTGCGTAAACAGCAGCCGAGAGGCCGTAATGAAGGCTGGACGACGAGGGGGGAGGGGGGAAGCTGCGGAATACTAAACGCCACCGCCGCCGCCAATGCTGCCCGGTGACAGCTCATAACGCGCTGAGTGATTTCAGCAGACTGTAATCCAGGAGGATTCTGGGAGGTTTATCAGCATCTCAAAGTCTGGAGTTTCATTTGAAAATACGACTTCCCAAAAAGGACGAGACTCTTTCCGTTCCAAAGCATCGGATTGTATTTCACGGCGGCCGCCCGTGTCCATCTCGTCTCCCCTCGCAGGAGCCCGAGGAGGTGACGAACGAGTGAAAAGCGGCGTGGATACGAAGGAGTGACGCTGAGGGCTCGGGCGATGGCTGAAGAGGTCCCGCGGCTCTGTGGGACTCTCTTCCAATCTATTTGGAATCTATTCGGACAGCATTTTCTATGCGGACCTCCTTATGATCACTTCCTGTCCTACGCGATGACGACGGAGTTTGGATGAAGAACGACTGACAGTAGAGGAATCCTGGATTTGCCCCTATAAGGATGTTATAAATAGAAACAGCAGCTGGAATCGCTTCACGCTGCCAGCGGTTGTTAATTAGCGACGCGATTTCGCCACCCGTTTTGCTCGCACGGTTGCGTAACTCACGCCGCAAATCTGTGGAGGCTAACGGCTAAAAGTCGGCTTCTCCCTCGAAATAGAATCAGCACAATTCCTGCCAAAAAAAAAAAAAAAAAAAAAAATCATGACTTCGTTCGCTAATTTTACGTCTCCTAATGGGAGCCAGAGGGACGTATTTGCGAATATTATCCACATTGAGGAGAAATCAAACAGGTTTTCCTCTTACAGGATAAAGACTCACATGTTTTTGAAGGTTTTTGCTTGATTTCGGCTCTTTTTTTTCATTTTTTTCTTAATGTAGCAAATCAGGTAAAAGTCTGAAAATGAAGCTCAGCTCACCGTGAGAACAAAGACATTTTTACTGTATCTGTAAAGTAAAGAGCATTAAAAGGTCTGATTATATTTTCTTGCATTTTACCTCCACATTTTCCTCCTGGCGTGCAACAATCCACTTCCTGTGCGAAACGCTACACGCGGGTACGGCCCTTTTATTACCGTGTTATAGATGAATCAGACACCACGTACGGGCGGAGGCGGCCGGCTCGCGGCGGTTTCACGGACACGGAAAGGACCGTCGATGAGATTGATCGGTGCGGGAGGAGGAGGAATTACATGGTCAAAGGACGGAACATCATTACGCGGATACTCTGCGTTTCACAGTCCGGATCTGCGTCGATAAACGAAGCCGCCTCTGTTTATCATCGTCGGTCGGAGAATCGTATTTAGAATAAATGAGGTCAAAAGGTTAACGCTATTAGGAACGACGTCTGTGAAAGGCTCTGCGGCAAAGAAACAAACAACAAAAAAGGTGAAATCGGACGCTGTAAATGTGTTGAGAGCGTGAACTAAATTCTGATGACTCGGCTGAAATCATAATGATAATAATCCCATCATAAATATGGAGTCAGACTATTAAGGCTCGGTGTGATGACCTTTTTTTATAGGTGGAGCAACCTTGTCAGAGACGCTTGTAAACACGAGACAAGTGTCCTCAGTTACCGTTTTCAGGATTACATTTTCATCTCCGGCCATAAAGTCCTGGAAATATTGTACAGCGTACATAAAAATAAAACGTGAGATGTTCCTTCGTTTGGACCGAACAAACAGGAAACCACTTTCATCCTTTCTAATTATTAGAATGATTGTCTGTGACAAACATGATAAACGGTATTTCCCATTTGAATTGATGTGTCAGTGGGATGTCTCTCTTTTTTTATGTGATTTTATTCTATTTTATTACATAAAAAAAATAGATAAATACCAAAAATTTGGTCAAAAGTGGACCAACGATGGATTTTTTTGTAAAAATGTGTATGATGCAAACATGTTGTAAACATTCGTTACGATTGAAATGAGCGCTTTGTTATTTCAGTAAAATAACAGAAAATGTCTCCGATCATAACTCGGATGCAGAAAAAGCAGAAATAAACACGACGACAGCCACAAAAAAATCGAAACAAATACTAAAATCCAGTACAAAATTCATCAGTTTCGTCCTTTCTTCAACAGACACATCAACAATAGAGACACTTTGGTCCAGATCCAGACAGAGAAATGTCTCTTGTGGACATGAATGGAGTCGCCGCACAGTAACAAATGGGGCAGAAATGTGCAGCCGCGTTTGAGACGATGCTGACTCAGCGGCACGCCGCAGAGTTAACTTTAATACTTTGATGGATACAGACAAATGTGACGTGCGGTATAGCCGGCTGTCTCTCCGCAGGCCGGTTTATTATTAGAACAAGGCGCGTGTTGAGGAGCGACGAGCGCTAATGTTTACCCTCATGGGGAGCTGGTGGGCACCAATGAAAGAAATAATCCAATCTCCTACGCTGCAGCTTTAAGCCATTAAAAGCTGAATCACAGATCAAGATACAAACACGGAGCTGAAAGTCCAGAGGAAGTGCCGGGGTGCCCATCATTTTCCCGCATTTCAAGCTGAGGTTACGGTAAATACTTGAAGTGTCTCAGTACTTTCCATAAATAGAGCCACGCCGAAGCGTCGCTCTATTTGCCAGAGGTTTTTTTTTTTTGGATTTTTTTTTTTTTCCAGCTGTGCCCCGGGGTTCTCTGCGGACGGTCGACCAGCAGCTGAGCCTCT
>OMNV01029249.1:12930-23631 GCA_900303265.1 Brotula barbata | reverse complement strand
CCAGAGGAGGGGAGGAGAGAGAGAGAGAGGGAACAAAAAAAAAAGAGAGAGGAGTAATATGAAAAACAAGCCAACAGCGCCGTGTGATTGAGACGGGCTCCATTTCACAGTAAAACGCAACGGGGGGGCTCGGGCGGGACGGTGGACGGGTAAAAAAAGGGACAAAGTTTAGAGAGCGTGGACTCGTCGGAGCTGCACGGCGGGAAAGGTGACAGGAAGCACAGAGTGCGTCTGTGCGTCTGTCCTTTGCTGCACGCTGGTTGTTTTTTGTAGTGGTGCTTTTCAAAGGATAAAATGATAAAAGGCTCAACTTCAGCTTTTATTTTGAAATGAGATACACAACAAGACATATTTACACATTACTTGTATATTGTTAATATTAGAGTTATGATGATGATGATGATGATGATGATGATGATTAGTAGCAGTAACAGTATTATGTCACGTTCTGTCCCAGGTGTGTGTGTGAGTGCGTACAGTGTCACTCATTTGCCATTCGCCGCACACTTTCAAAGCGATGACATCATACACAGCGCAGAAATGATCCACTACACTAATGACTTTTAATGAACAATTCGGTTGAATTTGAAGTAGCAAGACATCTATTGGACATTTATTGGATTGAGTTGAATTTTTACATCTGTTGTGTTCGCTGATTGCTCTGAAAACGCAGCCGAAGCCTCTCCGACTCTCCGACTCTCCGACGGAACAAACGCTCTCATCAGTTTATGCGACGATCTAATTAAGCGACGTTGCGCAGAAACGATGGAGGAAAATTGCTGCCGGTATCAGTGTGACAAACTCCATTCATTCATATGAAACACAAGACTGTAATGTGGATAAATAAATGAATAAATGTCCCAGTGCCGCTGATAAGAAACTCTTCTTATCTTCATCTGTTCGCATTTGGATTATTTGAGGGAAACACTGGTACATTTGTAGTGGAATGCATTATAAGGCAGTTATTGAAAGGATTCTGGAGACATTTAGTGACCCATGAATAACTGAGCAGAGAAAAAAAGGACGAAAAAGGCTCATCATTTAAGAAGGGATGATAAAAAAAACCCTTACTTTTTTATATACTATTTTTAATTTCACTTCAAATAAGAAGCATCGCATCTCATCGTCTATTTGGTATTTTTGGAAACTTTTCACGAGAATTTAAACTAAAAAAAACTGTCGATATGTATTTTGTATTATATTGTACATGTATTGTGTGTTTGTTTGTTTTGTTTTTCTTTTCTCTCTTTTTCTTTTCTTTCTTCTTTTTTAAATTGTAATTTTACTGCCTTTTTTACATCATGGCCAGGGGACTACAGATGAAAACTAGCCTCCTGGCTAATTCTGGCTTTTTTAACCATGTATAATCATGTGTTCTATGAAATTGCACTGTCCCATTTTAAATAAACTAATAATAATAATAATGATAATAATAAAAACTTTAAAAACCAAACTGCAGCCGGACCCCACCCATGTTGGTTATCTCATGAGGAGTCAGCTGATTGTCTTATCCTTTTGGAACATGTGACCTTCTCACCACGCCATGTTCTCCGACGTGTAGGGGAGAGAGAGAGAGAGACGGGCCACATGCTGGAATATTACCATCAAAACTTCATCATCAGATCAAATTAATTTCAGATTATCCATCAAATCGTGCCATACTGCACCACGTTTACTACAACTGGAGCCTTCGTGGCGTTAATCATTTCTACTATCCGGCGTCTTAAAGCGCTTTAGCGTGTTGAAAATGAAACAGATGCCCTGTCAGAGACGGCGTTTCTTTTATGCTGAGAGAAAAAGAAAGTGATTCACTGACATCACGCGGCTGTTTACATCTCCATTAACCTTGGAAATGGAAGTTATTTGTTGTATTAGAGACGATCCACCTCCGGTTATGTTGACGGAATCGTAATGGCAACCCCGTGCTGCTTCATTACTCCTTCTTATCTGAAGTTGATAAAGGACCAAAATGTGGACGGCGTGCGGGGGACGAGCCGAGCTGCGTGCACTACACAGGACGACCGCGGCGTTCGCAGTCTAACGCGCGCGTGTGTGTGAGCTCAGCTGAGGCTAATAAGGGAAAATGCTGCTATTTTTGGTTTTCAAGGTGAAACTTTGGACTTTTTCTTCTGCCAGGTATTTTCTGGCGTGGCTGTGGAATTCGGGGAATTGCCGGTACACAGAAGGATTATGAATCTGCTGCTAAGCAAACACATCACTCACGAGTGGCCGTGTCGATTTGAATTTAAATGAGCGGTCCTGCGTGCATTCCGAACACGCGGTCGGCTGCAATATCAGCTTTGAAACACACGTTCGTCCAACCTGCGTCCCAAACAGCCCCTCCACGATGACAACTTTAAAAAGCTGCACGAAAAACCACTGCATCAACTTTCAAAGGGATCCGAAATGGTTTTTCTCTCAGCAAATCCAAACATAATCACAAAATCTGGCTGCAGATTAATGTGGAGACGTAACATATTTTTACAACAATGGCCTCTTTAATTATTTGTTATCAGCTGGTAATTGTGCTGAGCCGTCGTTGACCCTCCTCTGGAACTGGGAGATATCGTACGTTCAAGGAAATGGGTCTCTTTTACAAAGTAATCCAGGACGGCAGAGACTCGTGGGGGGGCTCCGTAAACGTCCTCCAGACAATAACACGCCAGAGTCGCTAAACGCGGCTCCATAAAGTTGTTTAATAATGCCAAGGTAGTTCGCCCGAGTATGTATATCAAAAACGTGCAAACACGTGACCGTGCAGGGGAGATGTTTTATTTAGAAGCATTTTAAGGCTGGGAGAATTCCAGTCTTCATCCATACTTAATAGCGCTGGGCCGGGTCGCTGTTTTCACATCGTCCGGGCGAGCCGCAGCGTTCCATTAATAATGTACGTTTATAAACCCACCGCATGTAAATACAAGCTTTAAAATGACACGTATTAAAGAGAACATCCCTCAGAGTGAAGTCAAACAAGAACTTCAATCAATGAACGATCGTCACACCCTCAAATCAGAATCGTCTGAAAAATACGAGCCACCAGCTGTCTTTGGAATGCGACGCCATTAATATTCCAAACACTACAAACGGTCATTTTGTACTTGATGTGTGCAAATACCGATTGGTAGTCCGGTCCGGTTTAGCGCTGTGATGTGTGTGTCCTAAACTTTTCTCTCCGTGGACTCTAAGGATGATGATGCCAGATGTTCAATCTCTCCGCTGTCCCGTCCAACTCTTTGGTCCAGAACACCTGGAAAACAGACTGAACAGGCTCGATGTGGTCCAGACTGATGGAAATGTGTTATTCTCCAGGTCTTCGTAAAATCAACCTCGAACGCGAATGGAAACACGTAGGACGGAATTTGGCAAAATTTGATGCAAAAAGACAAATAATCTTTCAATCTGTGAGAAATAAACATACTTTAATTTTGCTTCATTATCTTGATTCTGTTTTTTTTTATAACATATTAATTATTGATGCTTCATACATATCGTGTTGTATTGCATATTCCACTGATTTTATTGTGTTTTTTTACAGTTTTTTGGTGTGTAGACCTGCTGCAGAATGAGTTTCTTTCACAGGACAACAAGGCCCTGAGCTGAGGTGAAAATTTAATTGGTTGGGTAGTTATGGTCCCCAGAGGATGACTCTCAAGGATTTTTGGTCAGCAGTGACCATTTCACATTACGGAGCAGTGGGGTGAGATGAACGTCTCAAAAAATTCTCCTATAATTACATTTGCGACAGATACTATATTTGTATTTGTGATCCCCAGAGGGTGAATCCCAATGTGACAAATTGTCTGTGTGTTCATTAGAAATATCAAAACATACGGCAGATAGCCGTGAAATTGACTGAGCACGTTACTGCTCACTAGATGATGCTGAGCCCTTCCCAGTTTGGACCCCGAATCAGGTCTCCTCCGATACCATCCGCAGGCCTCAATCTGTAACCAGGATATCTCATCTCCTCGTCCAAAAGACAGATCGTCATCATCTTGGCCGTGCACACTGGTTCGATGATGAGGTCAACTCTTTTTTTTT
Source organism: Brotula barbata (assembly GCA_900303265.1). NCBI lineage: Eukaryota > Metazoa > Chordata > Actinopteri > Ophidiiformes > Ophidiidae > Brotula > Brotula barbata. The sequence goes on along the minus strand of OMNV01029249.1, from coordinate 19,590 downwards.
TTACTTTAATGACCCCCAGAGGCTTTCTTCATCGTCGTCCTCAGAACTTACATCAGCCTTTTATTGCCACGACTCCTCAGAAAAAGCAGCAGGTTTAAAACTCTCATAATTCTTACTGGTATAATAATCTCTCGACAGATCAGACAACATAATGGTAACTACGTTGTGAGATATCTGACTTTTATTATCTTGGACACCGACTGGCTTTTCACTGTATTTGATTATATTTCCATCTGTCCGACATGATTCTAAGAGCCTATTGTTGAACGGATCGCTCGGCGCAGCACTTACCGCCGGCATTGTTATGTATTTACATATGCTTTTGTTCTTGCTGAAACCCCTGCAGCCCGTGACGTGTTTGCCCCCCACACTAATGGCAGTCCGCAGAACGGAGTCTGACAAAACAGCCATTCAGACTCTTTATTGATTGTTGTACTGAAGAATGATATTCGATTAAGTTAGCATTCAGCGTGTGAGTCGGTAGAATGTCTTTGTCTACCTCGCGTTGGAAACATTTTTCAAGGATACATAGAAGGATAATGCGCCTTGTTGGGGTTTAGTCCATTTGTAGGCCACCAGCGATGCACACAACGTCACCGAACAGGACCGCACAACGGATCGGCTGCTTTGAAACGTAAACAAAGGCACGTTACGCTGTATTACATGGACAATGCCGTGTTACTTCCTGCTTCGGGCGAGACAGTGAAGACTGGTGAATTTGTGCACACTCACGGGATGTTTCAAAATCTACGCAAAGTGATGGAAGGTCATGGCCGGAACGTTTCCATCCATGTTTCAAATAAAAACAAACAAGTCCGCCGCCACTCCTCTGTCAACTCAACGAAACAGGACAGCTGGACAGAGGTGGGTTTTCTGGATCGTACCACTGCTTCCACTCAGTCCTCAAAATGGTCCAATCACTTGTGCTGCGCCGTGGAAGCACGCTAAGACGTTAGCCCCCGATTAGATGGTATCGTCTTCTTGTAACTGTAAATAAATCATCCACTCTTCATCATGACTTCGTCCTCACCTTCCTCTCCCTCCTCTCCCTGCTCCTGTTGAGCCACAGAGCAGAATCCTCCGACTCTAGGAAAGACGGCGTAGCAAAGTTAAGTAGCCGTTAGCCATAGCAGATTCCCCAAGGACAGCTGGCAGGGAAGATAAGAATGTAGGTCCCGGGGGGTCGCAGAGCGGGCAGGTCTCCTGCTCCTTTGAACCCCCTACCCCGGGCTATACCTCAGCAATACTTGATGTCCTTCCTACCTGGTATGTTTCTTCGTCTCCCCGGGTCCGTGCTACTCCCCAGATGCTAGACATTGGAGATTCAGCCATGGTTCGATGAATATCCCACAGAAAAAAACTTTGTTTCTTATTTTAGTTTATCAGAAAGACTACCAAAGACATAAATAAGTTCACAATTTATGAACAATGTGCTCATTTTTATTACTAACTACAAGCGTCCACCCGTTCGCTGTGTTGCGCTGACACTGAGGGACCACAGGCGGTCGCTAGCTCAGCTTTGAATGTAGCATGATAACAGAGCCACGGAAGCAGATTAAAGGCGAGTCCACAAGCAGAGCTGAAGAGGTGGGGAACGCCGTCGTTTGCATTTAAAGTGGGTCAAGCAAGGTGAACAGGCTCATGAATATACTGTTCTGGGTCCTGCCTCATGAATATTCATAAACACAACCCCGGATCACCCCCAGACAGAAAACGAGCCTTCAAGCAAAACATCAAACGTGGCTAAACGGACCAGAGCAGTTCAAAGTTCAACCGGTGAGCATAACAGATACAAAGAAAGTCAAACTAATCTAATTACTTTGTTGTTATCACGTTTCACGTTTGGATTTCTGCATCAATATATTACCGATTCACTTGACGGCTCCGTCAATTATGCTGCTTAACAATGAATGCTGGGATATCTTGGCACGGTAATACAAAGTAGCTCCGAGCTATAAAACAACAAATCACGCTCTGGCTAACCAAATGAGTGTGTTTTTTTTTTCTTAAAAAGAGTCATTTATAAATGAACTTGACACTGAGAGTTTGAAGTTTGAATCAGACAAAAAAAAAATGAACAATTGACAGCATTGGCAGTCTGAGCGCTATCTCCTCCGCTACGCTAACCCGAGAAACGTTCGCCAAAAGAGTGCACGGCCGTTATCTTGATGTTTCAATCGAGCTTTTAATTAAACCGCGAAATCGGAAAGCAGATAACGGAGAGGGAGAACGCAGCGGGATGAGATAAGGACGGCCCTTTGTGCAGGGATCCACCGAGCGGCTCCTTTTGGATCTCCTGCCGTGTCTGTCTAATCTCTCTTCCCGGCCGACGTCGAGCCTTCTCGTAGTTTTTTTCTTCCCGAAGCTGAGGTACGACCGTCCGCTGCATCTCTTTAGTCCGGTCCTCCCCGGGGTCCAGACTCTACCCACCTCATAAATCATCAACAAACCAACTTCATCATTCTGTTATTCTACCAGTGGTTGTGGTTCATCCAATACGGCGTCGGTCAGTCCGTGTGTGATGTCACGAAAATACACAAACGCCGCAATTGGCCAGTTCGAGGTTTTGCAGAGTACTGGGTAATAAATTTGTGTTATTGTAGGAATAACACACCAGTCACCTTGTTACATGGAGGGCTTGTTGGAGCCGGAGCTGGACTTTACTCAAGGCTTCATGGGTAATTCAGAACGCCGTCTCTGACATTGAACCCCAGACGATCCAGCCTTCATCTTTCAGAAAGCAAACATGTTGTTGTCCTGTGAAGAATTATTGCGGGCAAGTTAGCCTCACAATGGCAGCATCTGATTTAATTAACATTCCGCCACAGATAAAAGTCCAAAGATCATTTTGCAGAGCTATTAGTTTTCACGCCTGAAGAATAAATTCAACTTTTGACCCAACGAAGCCTCGAGGGCAGATTCTCCTCTCGGCGCGTCAATTAACAGAGGGGACATCCATCAAATACACTTCTTCTTCTTCTTCTTCTTCTTCTAAGCCACAGTTAAGCTCTGCTGAATGTTAATCATAAAACTGTTATGAATATAAATGGGGCTATAGGTCAATGGGGATGTTCTACAAATTAAGATTACGATCACTTTTGTCACAGGTCCAATGTAGAACGCGTATCGTTGGACTTTCAACATCTGGCGTCATAAAACGAAAGCGAGAGAGATTTTCCAGAATAAGCCAGGTGGAAAATTGTTATATTTACCATCACCGTTAGGGAATGTGGGGCTGTGTTTGATGAACTCGCTCTCATATCAGAAAGTGTGTGTGTGTGTGTGTGTGTGCTTGTGGAAAATGATTTTGAAGCTCTACGGACTCTGTGCAGTGACTTTAAACAACGCGCACAGTAGGAATTGTTTTTTCTTTCACTTATGTTTTTCTATTTGTTCCGTCAATGTGGTGTTTACTCAATTTCAGCAGCCTCCGTTGGATTCTACGGTAACAGGACGGACGTATACAGAGGACACGAGCGATTATCTGCCTGATGGACCTGAGGGCCCCTCCTGCAGTCCCACTGAAATGCTATAAATTCAAGTGGATTTTGAGTGTTTGAACAAACGTCACACCACTAACTTTTCTTTTTTTTTCTTTTCTTTGTGCTGTAAATAAAATAATTTATTCATAACTGTATCTTGGAGAGCCGCGTCTACTACAAAGGAGGGTGAGGCGTTCTGTGTACGCCGTTCAACTCCACGATCCGGATGACAGCAGACACTGCCCATCACTGCTGTGACATCTGAGCTGTCAACCAGGACACCTTCAATAAAGTCAATAAACAGTAATTGTTTAGTGTCAGTCTGTTTACTGAGCCATCAAATGAGACTAACGCTGAGGGCTGTTTGGAATTTAAATGTCCTTCAAAGAACTTCATCACACACACACACACACACACACACACACACACACACACACACACACACACAGGAACATTCGCTGCTATGTTTACAATGCCGAGTGACTTTTTTGTTTTTTTTGCTTGCATGTGAATACTTTGTCAACGTACGATGCTTTAATCCGTCTTGACTACCTTAAAATGTACCTCAGTCATTGCAGACATTTACTGATAACTTGTATAATTATCTATGTTATCTTTGGAGTGGCGTGGACTCGTCTTCCTGCTCTTCTTTGACACTTTAACTTGACTATCTTGACTCAGGATGGTCCTCAAACAAACGATAACATTGTGCCACAATGCATTTTTTTTTTTACAGTCATACAAATGTGTGTCTTATCAAAATAATTTGATTTATCTGGAATATGATAAATACAAGTGATCGTGTATCATTTTGGAACCTGACCTCAGAATGTTTTCCCCTGGCCGTCGTTAAGCACTTTATGACTCGTGTAGCATTGAAGAAATGGAACGCACCATTATGGATTTCTGATATCCTGATCAGACATAAAAGACGGGTTACCTCAGGGTCACGGCACGGAAAAGGTCACGTATAACGAGGCGCGCATTAGCCGCTGCTAATTCCGGACGCTTTCTTTTGAGCCACAGCTTCTCGATTGTGAGGTAATCCATGAGTGCATGAGCCCTCAAAAGCTGCTGTAATCGCTGCTTTAACGCATAAAGCTTGTTACCTTAAATATCTCTGTTATTACACAGCTGGAGGCAGACGGTGAGTGCGACCCGTAGGCACAAAGGCAGGGAAAAGGTTTAATAATGACGAAAAAAACACAGCAAAAAATCACTACAATCACTACAAGGCTAAATAAGAACTTTCATGTGTTCACTGAGGAGCGTTAAGGAGAACAAAAGTGATATTTAAGTATTTTACAGATGAATCAGGAACCTGAAAGAAAAAAAATCAATCTTGACCATTTGTCTGTGGATACTAAGATTAAGTATTTTGGTATCATACAGTACTTTTATTTAAGTACTTTACTTTTTTTTTACTCGTTATATTAATCATTATATGTATATTTTAATAATGAAAAAAAAAGCGGAGAAATGATATTTTTGTTGATTTTTGGATGTGAATATTAACATCTACACCCAAAATCAACTGCAGTGAAAAGTCAGATTGGATGAAGAAGCTCCCACCCACGACGGACCACTCTGCGTGGGACGTTTCTAAGTTTGTCCCAGGACGCCACCGTCACGCCATCGGGCTGTCGGACTCCCTTGGATTATAATGAGAAGGAATTATTGATGTAATTAAAACCAATAAATTAACTGTGTGGGCCCTTAACGACGGGGGGCTCGAATGTTTGCTGGTGTTTTATTTATCAAGCTGTTTATTATTTTATTTCAGAGGTGTTTTTGCTCTCAGACGCGCTGCCTGCGTGACAATATGTTCCTCTTGTTTATTACAGGCAAACTGTTACCCATCAATTTTTGATTTCTGAGTCGGAATCTTACAGATGGGGTTTGCGGATATTTATAGCTTTGGTTCCCTTGCACGGAATGTGTTTCTTCACGGATCATTCCAGTGATTCTACAATAGTTATGCAGTGGTTGGAGAGTGTTTTGTTCCCGTCCCCGGTGTCGTGTTGTTACTGTGTGATGTGTTTTTCTCGCTTTGTTTCACGATGTGTAAAAGCTATCAGATTATTAGTGCTTTTGTTTGTTGAGAGTTGGAGAACGGATGGATGGATGGATGGATGGATGGATGGATGGATGGATGGAGGGATGGATGGATGGAGGGATGGAGGGATGTTCAATGACTTCTAATGATTTGATATGCACTCTGTCACGGTTGCTGCCGGGTTGTTAATCTTCTGTGTGGTGGCAGCCAGTGGGCCCTCTGGGACAAATCCAAACTTATCAAAGCTCCAATTTCCTCTTTCCCACATCCATTGCTGTCATCCCTGGGCTCTTGCATCATCTTCCTCTCTCTCAGGGTCAAACATATTTATCACATATTTGTCTGTGCACATGTCTGACAGAATGCTTGTTATTGTTTCACCGTGTACACTTCGGCACGAACAGCGGATTATCGTCGGCGAATCTGATGCGCCGGATAATAGTAGGACGATACGTAATATAAGCTGTTTTTTAATAGGTGGTAAATAGAAATTACAAGTACAGCAGCGACCTGAATGAATGTTTTTGGGGTTGTTCAAATGAACCATTAACGTACTTCAATTCATTCCTGGTCACATGACTCAGACCGTCAACCCAGATGAACCCGATGTCAGGTACACTCTCCTCAGAGAATCTACGCTCATCTATACGAGGATCTTCAGGATCAGAGCCCTCAGCTCTAATTACAGAGAGCAGAAAGAGAAGTTAAAAATAAACGTCTAAGACGGGCGTGTGAGAAATGGCTCCTCATTAGCCGAACATAATGTCACATCAGCCGTTTTTTATACAATACTAAAAACAAATGGGATCTATTGGATGGTTTTCACTTCATTTTCAGCTCAAGTCACAAGTAAGAGGTGACAAACAGACAAAAAAAACACACACACACAGACTCTATACAGTCACTTTAGATTTGTGATATTTGTTTTATTCTAGCTGATTTATTATATTTTTAAATTATATTCATGACAGCTTCAGATATTGGCTCTAGGATATTGGAGGTCAAATCTTTCAGTTTGTGTGGCTAAATGAGACAAAGGGCCCAGAATGGCAGAATAAAAACACATCACGAAAAGGCAACAAGACCAGAGTCATATCAAGAAGATATATGAGGGAAAAAAAT
>OMNV01029249.1:0-11317 GCA_900303265.1 Brotula barbata | reverse complement strand
GCGGGCCCCCGGCGGGGGGGGGGGGGGAGCCACAAATGGGCCGCGGGGCCCAGATCAATCATTTCAAAATGATCCGCTAATGAGGCACGTTTCAGCAAATATGATTAACGTTTGATGAAGCAATTACTGCTAGAAACACGAAGCGACGTGTTTCTGTTTTGTCCAGATATTTTTTATTTGTCAGAGAGGCCATTATGAGGATTTGACATCATCGATCATCGCCTTGTATAAATGTGCACAAGACACTAATAACAGAGTGCAAATATTACACACCTATAATATTCCATTTTAGCATCGGCTGTTTTGGCAGGTCTGGGGAAACTTTCATGGAAATAACACGTTCGAAGTGCACCTCCTATGTGAGACCGCAACGGTGGACTGCTACGAGCTGCAGCAGCTGTCGTGGTTGCCATGACCACGGTGACACCTCGTGTAGTTCAGCCGTGCAAATGACATCATCTGCCTTTAACCTGGGCGACCTCTCGGTGTAATATGCGTGCATGTAGACCCTCGTGTACCGCGCGCGTGTCTCGGGGAAATCATCGCGTTGTCTTTGTGCTGCAGTGTTAGCGTTTGTCTGTCTGTGTCTGTGTGTGTGTGTGTGTGTGTGTGTGTTAACCTTTTTCATAAACTCTTTTATTTGACATATTCTAGGGAGTTTTCAAAGACGATCGATATATAATAGTCTCAAGTTTGAGGGGCAAATAAAAAGTGCACAGCTTTACGTTGAACGCATTCATTTCACCCAGTTTTCATGGTTCTCAGGTGAATATTTAAGAGATTATCACGCATTAAAAAGGACAATCTAAGAAATAAGCAGAAATGTGCCTTTGAGGAACGGTGCGGTTTACTAACTCGGACTTTTAGGATTTTGTTATTTCTAGATGTAAAAATTCAGACAGTTTTTTTTGCCTTTTCAGTGTGTCAGACTGCATTTTTAATGGCTTACTCCTGGTAAAATTCATCCAATTTTCTTTTTAATAACCCCAAACCGTTTGACTAAAAGAGTACTCCTACACCAATTGCTCTGCCAGTGTTTACGGGGTTAATGGCGGTCTCCCTGCCTCAGCTCTCTCCATGACTTTGATATGCTTCCCTCGCTGCTTCCACGACGACTGTTACTCATTACACACACTTCTAAATCCTAGTAGTGACTCTAAATAATCAGACACCGGTCTATATGGGTGAACTTAGCCAACAGGACTCTATAGTCCTCTTACCAGGGTCATCCGGGCGTGCCTCAAATTTGTGAATAATAGTAACACTGCTACAAATATTTACAACAAATACAGAAGGATACGACGATTATAGCGTCTTACTGTCAATCATGCTTCTATTAGCATAAAAGCTGATACTCCTGAAACTACTCCTACAGTGTGTACTAGTACTACTAAGGTGTGGGAGCAGAAAAGATTCCCAAATCCCACTCCTGTGAGGGTAAAACTTTCCACTAGTTATTTTGTGGGAGCGGAACAAGATTTATCTCCTTCTAAAATGAACTTTAAACCCAGGAGATTTGCTTACATGATGATATCCAGCAACCCACTCTGCTTACTTATCATTCACGCCGCAACATCTACTGCTACAATCATACTGCCACACACACACACACACACCTGCCGGACTATCCCGACATTCCATCAAACCCCACGTCCACCTCTGAGGTATGAATCGCTGTGTTTATTGTCACCTCCTGTTGTATCTTCAATATTGCGCTTGTTTTCATTCGAAGCTTCGGAGAAACACGTAAACCTCAACAAATGCAAGCAAATACAATATCACAGCTATCACTTTAGCTTCCTAAGTGTGCACGTGACCGCCATATTGATGAGACGGGGATTATGAGAAACGATGAAGGGCACAGTTCATCCGCATCGCTGCTTTTCCAAGAAACATTTCCAGGAGCTCCCCCCTCTCGTCTGCCTCATTACATTGTTTAGTGAGAAGACCCTCAAACCTCCAGACCTTGCAAATACTTATTTTAATGAATAGCGGGTTGCTTAAATAGTCCTCCTCTCCCTGGCAGAAGTGATTACCTTAAACCAGATCTCCTTTCTGCTCTAAATGATTTCATCATTTTGAATTTCATAGCTATTTCTTTTTATTCATGGCTCGGTTTAAAAGGCAACCATGCGTACAGCGTTTCATCCTTCTGTAAAATTGGACATTTTATGTCCTTTAACTGACTCTTGAGGCACTCTTTTTTTGGACACTTTCCCAACTGTGAAAACTGTCATATGGCTATGGTACAGCTGAATAGGAGGCATCCACTTTAAACAGAGGAAACAATAGGAACCGTGATGTATACGTTAGACCTAATTAGCACGCAGACTCTGGGGAGTGCGACGATTAGATGCGTAAAGACTCCCCGTGGACGCCGCAGCCGAGCGCACGCACAAACGAATACCGCCCCGCGCGTCGCTCGCATTCCGACGCCGTTACACGTAAACCTCCATCCCAGGAGCGTTTCACGTGATATTTCACTTTGCTGTTGACGTTTTCATTTTCCGCCATGTTTACATCCATACAGGCAGACTCCCGTGATCTATTTTCCCCAGCTCACTTTGTCTATACTTTATCAGATTATGAATTGAAGGCAAAAGACAAAAATCCACTTAAAAGCACTCTAAACAGCGAACTCTCTGCAATAAGAACGTCCGAGGGAACATTGGACCTGTTGTTTATTACAGCGGTCGCCCTGAGACTTTAGTGAAGTGGTCAAAGTGGTCACTCGCGAGAGGGATGTCAGCCGTCTAAGAAGAGAACCTAATTGAGAGGCGGTGACTGAAAAGCATTTTGTGTTGTTTTCCTCTGCAACCACATAGTTACAAAAAGCACAACAGTCACAGCATGTAGTACTTCTCTCTCCTCAAAGCCTTGGATTGTAAAACTCTGTGTACCCATTCATGGCTGTCATTTTTAAAAACCATTTAGTAAAGCCTCCTTAGATTTGGAGATACAGTCTTTTAGCATTTAGGTTCATTATTTACATTCACAAATGTCATTTCATAATCACGGTACGTGGAAGAAAAAACAGTAATAGGAGGAAAATGAATATTGTTTTACCTTGTTTTTCTCTAAATGTAAATAATGAATAAATAACTGTCATTTTTGAAACCATCTAGTAAAGTCTCCTTAGATTTAGAATTTCAGTCTTTTCGCATTTAGATTCGTTACTTACATTTACAAATGTCATTTCATAATCACGGTACGTGGAAGAAAACAATATTATTGTTTTGCCTGACATTTTTTCTCTAAACGTAAATAATGAATAAATAAATAATGAGACAGAAAATATTACATTAGTGTTTACTGCAGCTAAAAATCACGTTTAAAAAAACGCAGTCATGGCACAGGCAGAGATCAGAACCGTAAAGAGCTACAAATATCACAATCCAAAACTCAGAAAATGGGGAAAAACGGGGGAAAAAAACAAGTAGAATGTAGGCGGTAATCCGACAGACACAGAATCAGTCACAATGTGCACAGAGACGATCAACTGAGACAAATGAGCAACAAACAGAGGAAAATGAGGGGGTTCAACACACAGGCAATTAGCAACACGGAACAGGTGAGACCAATTAAGTAATCAGTGATGAGAGGGGGCTGAGGCGAAGACGGGAACAACAACGGGGGCAAAACCGAATACGTACGAACACAGGATGACACAAACAAAGCACGGTTACCAGGCAACACTGACAATTCCAACTCTGGGTTTCTGCTCACACCTGTATTCGTGAAATGTGAAAGAAAAACCAGCAGCCGCAGCAGCAGCAGCCACGCAACAATGCTGCATCATCAGCGTGACACCGACCTCACAAACGGAGGTACGTGTGGTCCAGATCACTTAAGACCACGAGAGCCACGGCGAGTTCCGTCCGGTGGGAGCGCGTGGCGAGCGGGAACAAGCAGCGCCTCGAACTGCGATCCTGTCGGCCGCATCCGTTCGGGACTTCCAGCTGAAATGGATGGGGTACATGCAGCTAAAAATGATGTCGTCGCATTCAAAGTGGCCTCTCGTACGGCAGCTCATGCATAATCTACAACAGTAACAACGCAAATTATTAAATTATTCAAATGAACAAACTGTTCAGAGTTAGCAAACATTCATTATCTTCGCTTGGAGAGAGCGCGCCGGATTTGGTTGGCGTGACTAATAGAGCGTATACACGGTTTCAGCTCTTTTGGCTGTTTACTGTTGAAAATGGTTAAAATGATGAGATATAATCAGATAAAACAACGTTTCAATTGTGAAATGTGAATGAACTAATGAATGATAGCTTTTGATCATCTTTATCAAAGTAAACCGTGCTCACTCCCTTGAGTCAGCCTTCGTTTAAACGTCTTTGTGTTTACTAATCAGACACACAAACGTCTGCTGATTTGACTCAAAGGCATCTTGTCCAAGAAGAGCTGAATCCAGGGCCAGAGAGGGGTTGAAAGGGGTCTCCTTCGGTTCTTAACTGACTGGTGGGGAGTCCCAGGTATTTCGCCTCTGTGGGGTCAATGTCTAGGTCATCGATACTACTTGGTTCGTTAGCACCGCTGGCAGCAGTCTTTGAGAATCGCGCGAGTCATCCGAGGCCAAAGGTGAAAGACCGTTGGGGGCCAAATATGAGTGGTTGTTAAGTCTCCAGGGAAGGGTTGAAAGGACAACATTGTGTGTCTCATAGACCTTCTTCTCTATGGAAAGATGCTTTTTTTTTCCCTTTCACTTTTACAGACGGAGCCTCCTTCACTCCTCTTTCAAACTAACTGTCCTTCCTATCCCAGATGTGTGTGTTATAGTCCTTGAAGGACTGTCCCCTGTCTTTCAGGTGTATGTGGAGGCGTTGGCTCTCCTGTGTTGGGCCATGATCATCTGCACTGGACTGCATACACTCGTTTGTTTTTCTTGTGTTCTGGTGTGCGGTCTTTCGGATGGACCAATTCCTGTGGTAGTGTTGCGTTTGAAGAACGTGGTGATGCAATGTTGCTTCTTTTGTTCTTTTCCTCACCATCCACAGGGTTGTTCTTCTTCGTCCTAGATCTTGTGGCAGTTTTGGCAAAGGTTCAGTTGGGGTATATGCAAGCTTTAAGTGCCCCCCTCAGGTGTTTGTGCTCCCTCTCCGGGGTATGGGCTTTTGTAGGTAAGTTGTCAGCTCTGTGCTGCCGGTTCCTAATGACTCCTAGCTTGTGCTCCAAAGGGTGGTGAGGGTCAAAGTGTAGGCGGTTGTCTGTGTGTGAGGGTTTCCTGTACACTCTAATGTGGAGGCTCCGTCCCTTCACAGCTACTGTCCACTGAGTTGTTGTGTTCTGTGAGGGTTTGTACTTCCTGTGTTTTGATTTTGGACCCAAGTGTCATTCCCATTTAAACCAGTGGAACCGTGCTGAGTTCAGGGACCTCTTCTAGTGAGCTCATGGCACAATCATGCTTCCACGTTGTCTCTGGTATTCATTTTCTTGTTGTTTTCATGGGATTTCATCTGGGTCCAATATCAGTCCCCGAACCTTGCTCACAAAGGCCATGGAGTTTTGGATGTGGTGAGGTTGCTTCCAACCAAGGGGCGATAATGGTGATGAAGATGGTGATGATGATGATGATGAATATGGTGATGATGATGGTGATGATGATGATGATGATGTTTTAGGTCACTGAATGCTGCCGGTGCTGGACCTGGGAGTGGCTCCTTCTTTGTGAATCGTGGGGAGGGGCTCCTCTCCAGGCTACAGAACAGAACAGAAGTAGCTGTTGTTGACATTCTGTGGCCTTTTTCATAACCGCCAGTGATTGGTATGTATAAATGTCCCTGAGTAGCGTGGTGCGGTCAGGACCACGTGAATCGTCCTTTGTCAGCTGGCCGGTTGGTGATGTCATAATCCTTGCTCCGTGACCCTCACGGCCTTCTTTTCTTAGGTTGTTTTTCCTCATGGCCGATTCTGTAGCTGCGATGAATCTCTTGTATTGGTGGGAGCTGCAGTGCGATGGCTAGCTTTTGATCTTTGGCGAGGCCGTCTTTGGATACGTTCCCTGTCTGAGAAGTTCTCCATGCCTCTATCGTATGTTTGGTCAGGTGTCTCACTGTCTTTCTTTGGCCCCCAGGTTCTTCTGCTTGTTGGCTCTTGACTGCAGGTTTTGGAATTTCCAAGTTTGTCTTTAACTGTTTTGCTATGCTGAGATAAAATCAGCAACTTTTTCCAAGACTGATCTGGGGAGATGTTCTTTGGTTTCTGCAGGAAGTCGTCAGCTTCTTTGTTCAAAGTTTCGACGGTTCAGTACCTGGTTCTGAGCCTTCCCAAGTATCATTTGAGCTCTCTGCCCCGTCAGCGTGGTACCCAGACAGAGTGTTTGGTGTCAGTCTGTGTTGTCTGCATCTCAGTTTAAACCATGGGTGGTTTCTCTAGTCTGCAATCTTCCTGGCTGTCCTTTCATTATGCCGTACCATCCTGAGGGCGTCCATCCCAAAATGATGTAAGATATAAGATAAGATGTCTGTGAAAGTTGTCAGTCATTCGGGTCATCGTTATCTTCCTCCCACGTCCTTCTTCTTCGGCTGCACATTTTCCGCTGAGGTGGGTAACTTTTTGAAACACGTTTTGACATCAGATCTGGAGAGCTCTTATCAGATCTGCCAATATCCTCATTAAATCCTGACAGGTATCCATAAATTGAGGGATCTGCCTCTATTGTTCCTCCTCCTGCTGTAATCTCATTAGATAAAAATGAAAAGCGCGGCTGTGACCGACTCATCTTAATCGCATTTGGTGCACTTGCAGCGAAGCCTGTGAGCGAGCGAGCCGGTCGGAGAGTGAGCGTCGTTTCTGCCGGACAGGTAAATATAGACCTGTTTTTCTTCCCGTTGCTGCGGTGTGATCAGTGTAATCGTTGGCAGCTATGTTCCTACATTGTAAGTTGGAGGAAAGAGGTGGTACGCTCTGACCTGATAGCTGCTGTTAGCGCCGTTTTTTTTACCCGCAGAGCTAAAGGTTTCAGGACTGCTTGCCGAGTTAATTCTACGTTGGCATGGAGGCAGGCTGAGGTGCAGCGCTCCACAATCTTGCTAACAGCAGCTTTATCATGAGAATAACGTATTATTGGGTGAAGTCAGATGCAAAATACAGGATTTTGTCCTCTTGAAGGATGGAGGAACATGTTGAGATCGGCCTCCGTGGGCCGTTATTATTTGAAAACTCTATGAAACAGTGTCAGTTTGTACCTTTATGATGGGTCAATAATGCTCATTATTAATTATGCTAATTGGATACGGCTACGTCAACGTTCATACACATACGCAAGAGTACACACAGAACGCCAGCTCATCATTCATGTCCTTCGCTCAGATATACAATAAGAGTTCAAATGCAGCACACGGTCTTTGATGAATGTCTTCATAACCCAGTACAGTAATCCCACGGGATGTGCTGCTAATCTGGTGGAATAAAGTCTCCATCTTTGACACGGCTCCATCTGGAACAGATGCAAAACCCTAAGATTAAGATGTTACTGATGCTGCACCAGCGATGGGTGACATTCAGACCCTTTTCACGGATCGTGTGTCCTATCTAGTCTTCCCTCTCCGTCTCCTACTGATGACAATCACCGAAAATGGACCTCCTGTAGTTTCGTGTCCATCCCAGCAGCCCTGACATGTTTGTTGGCCGGTATTCAACAGACTGTGCAGCGTTTCATCCCTCGACTCCACAGATATTTGGAGAAACAACAGATGGACACGAATGGACAAACGTCCAAAACACTGGTCCTCCACTCTCATTAATGCCTTTTTCTGACATATCGGTCGCATAAAAATGTCGGAAAATGAATAACAAACATCATCTCTCAGCGCTTCTCAAGATAGATCTGCGAATATCAACCGGCGACTGTCAGACTAATTGTCTATAAATTGGATGAATGTTAGCCGCCCACGGTTTAACATTCCATGATGTACAGATTCATTTAAGTTCCTTCAGCCGTAAAGTAAAAACACTTCACGACGGCGCTTAAGCATATTTTAGGAGAGGATGTAGACTTGACTTTTATCTCTTCGCTGAGACAGAAGCAAAGTAGGAACATGATGAATTGTGCACCAGTAACCTGAGTTCTGAGAGCCTTCAGTCCCCCAGCGTGCAGCCCTGCAGTTTGGGAGACACACACACCTCAATAAGTTCCCGTCTGATTGCTTCGTCAGCTGCAGGTGCGTCAATTAGACACACCTGTGTCCAATTGACTCCTGTGCTGCAGCACCATGTGCTACACACACACACACACACGCGCGCACACACACACACAGACAAACACCCAAAACCAATCCGACAGGTTGATTATAAATATTTTCTCAAATTACTACTTTCACTTTTTAAACTTTTGATAGCTTTGAGGAATAATCTCTCATTTTCCTTCCCCGTTTTTGTCCAAAACCATTTTGTTATTTGTCAAAAAACTGAACTCTAAAAGAGACGATGTTTTCGACGTTTTCGATATGCAGACCGGGCGACGGCCGTGAGACGAGGCCGTGGTAGAAATCACAACAGCTGTATTATCGCTTTAGTTTTGGTGCTTTTAATCAGTTTGTGTTATTAGATTTAATCCAAATTGAATAAATGAATGTGAAGGCTGAAGTGAAATCCAAAATCCTGACCTGGTTGGGAAACAGAAAATACAGTGAGAAGACTAGACAAGGGCAGGAAGACTATTCTAACAGGAGAGGTGGAGAGGAAGAGGACCAGGTGGAGAGGAAGAGGACCAGGGGATGATCAGATGACAGTCAGCTGAGAAGATGAGGGACCATGGGGGACATAACTTATAGGGTATTGTAGTGTCCTGGACTAGTTTCATGCCACATAGTCCAGTCCAGCAACTCATCTTTCCAGTTCATGACCATTTCTATAAAGTCTGAGACAGGATATGTTTATATATCACAAATTAATCCAGGTTTTAATCTCAAGTATTCAATATTCCTCCATTACTCTGACTTTCCTCGGATGAAACTACTGGTCAATATTGTTTACCTGTTTCAAGACACTCTGTAACGTTACCGTCTTCATCCTCACGAGGCCCCCCCGGATCGATACCGAACGGCCAGACAGCCATCTGACCTGCGTCTAACCACATTCACTCATCCTGCCGTCAGATTTGTCTGTCATCGTTTCACCCCGTTGGAGATTTAATCTCACCGCAGAGAAACAGTCCAGACATCCATTCAGACCGGAGACATGTGGTCGGTCTCCAAGCCCCGCCCATCGTCGCGTGTACAGCGTGCGCCGGGGTCCGTTTCGAAGCGAGGCACATACAGGGATGGAGTTCACCAGGAGTTCAACCAAATGAGGAAGGAGGCGCCCTCACCACGCCTCCATCATCTTAGATTAGACTCCGGCTAAGGTATTAAAGTGATTTTTTTTTTTGTTGAAAACATCACATCAACCATCCTTAGATGGGCGTCGGCCTGAATCGATACACACTCACTCTGTCACACTTGGACTCTTTTACCGGCTTTACTGTTATTTCGCCTCGTGGACTCCTCCGAACCTCTCTGCAGCCGTAAGCGGCCTCCTTTTATCAGCGCACGTTTTAATTATCGTTTGCCATCTCTTAATTATCAAACATTGATTCCCCCGCACACAGTCGATTTAATTGATCTTCAGCGCGTGACTCTTTCATAATCATCTACCAGCATCGCCCATCGTCGTTAATACTCGTGAAATTGCCAAGTTATTAGCTACCCGCGCGCCGTTAAATGCGATCAAGTAGAACAGCTCGGCGACACCTGCTAACTTTGTGAATCGTAACGTGTCGGACCGTTTTGGCGCAGGCGGATTTAATACAAACAACAGCTGTCGGTTTAATGCAAATAGAATGCCGTCGCTTCTGTTGTGCACTTCTTAAGCCAAATAGATTTCGGCGGAGTTTCCTCCAAACTCCACAGACCGAGTGGGTAAAAAGCACAGCTGCTCCCGACCGAGAAGTCACGTGGCCGGTTTGAAGTGCTCTTCGGTCCCGCTGAGCGGCCACGCTGTCCGTTTAAAGCCCCGGCGTACTTCAATTCCAGCCAAAGAACAGGCCCACGGAGGAGTACTTAACACGCCGACTTCACGCCGCGAGGGGCTGCAGAACGGTCAGAGGAGGCGGCGGTGACGGGGGAAGCCGGCGGGATCCATACGGCACCGGTTTCAGACGGGGAAAGTAGAGACCGGACCAAAGGGATGGAACCTGGTGCGATGTCATCAGTCCAGCTGTTTTTTTTGGTTTTTCATCTCTACTTAACGTGAATCCATGTTGTGCTGTTGGATTAACGGCAATAAAGTTCATATGAAGCGTGTTGACGTACGGAGGGTCTCAACGATGAAAAACCAGCTGATCCTTAAACATCTCGGAGGGTGGAGAGTCGCTCGTTTTCACTCGGCATCGTCTGTCATTTATGAAATAAAAATTCCAGCACAGATGACCTCCCATCGTTTCCCAAACACAGAGGTCATGTGATGATACGAGCCCTGTGCACCCTTTTTTTTCTGCATCTCTACGTGTCTCTTTTAGCTAATTTCTACTTTTACCACCTTTCTCTCTCGCTCTCTCTCTCTGTCTCTCTCTCTCCCCCCCTCTCTCTCTCTCTGTCTCTGTCTCTCTCTCTCTCTCTCCCTCTCTCTCTCTCTCGTCTTCAGCAGAGCCTCGTGGCGGTGGCGGTGGCGGTGGCGTTGGTGGGCGTGGGGGTCATTTCTAGGGGCTCTTGAGGACCTCTTACTTAGTGACACTGATGACACGGAGTATGTCTCAGAGATTTATGATTATCAAGAGGGAACGAAATGGGACTGATCTCTTTGGTGGTTGGTGTCATCAAAGAGACACTGCAGCAATTCTGCATCAATGAAACGACTTCTGAGGAAAATTATCTCCAAACCGGATCACTGACATTTTGGTTTTGTACACACACGGATCAGCTGTCGGACCGTTGGAGCCACTGATGTCTGAAATCTTCTGTCACTTTATGCTTCATAATCACTCGTGAAGTTAAAAAAAAAACCACATCGCAGTATTTATTTATTTTCATTCGATTCATTCGCCTGTAATCTGCCGCGCTGCAGTTCGCGTGCGGCTAAGTCGAACGCCTAAAGTGCGGAGGACAGAGGACTGCGGAGACAAACCGGGAGCCGAGCAGATGTCTATGATGCAATTACGTCGTAATTTCGCTCGCTCACATTCTGCGAGGAAGCAATCTTGCATTCCAAATGGAAAGCACTCGAGCAGAGGCAGTTGTTTGTCAAAATTGAGCCGTGCAGCAGAGACGGGCGGAGCGCTAACTTTGCCCCGACCGTCTCGCCTCCGCTCGACCTTCCTGTCTTCCTCTTA
>OMNV01029248.1:0-10685 GCA_900303265.1 Brotula barbata | reverse complement strand
AGAGAGAGAGGGAGGGAGAGGGAGAGAGAGAGAGAGAGAGAGAGAGAGGGAGAGAGAGAGGGAGGGAGAGGGAGAGAGAGAGAGAGAGAGAGAGAGAGAGGGAGAGGGAGGGAGCAGGAGAGAGATATGTTACTCCTTAATCTCATACGTTACTTGCCATCACTTATGTGTGTGTTGTGTGTGTGTTTGTGCCCTGCAGAAGAGAGGAGGGTATCCACAGGATAGAGGAGGAGATCAAGAGAGAGAGGCAGGTCGCCGATGAAGTCGTCCAGGCAATGCCAGCGGACAAACAAGAGAAATACTTCACCATGACGGCAGCCAATGAAGACCTGCTCCAGGTATCACTGCAGCGTGTGGTGTGAGTCTGATCTCCACGGGGTGAATCAATGAAATATTAATGGGAGGACTGCATCATCACGAGGATTTTACTCTCCTCATGCCAGTATAATGAGGCGTAACAATAAACTCTAAATGGAATCCTGATCACAAATACAGGTCATATACAGGTCAAATACAGGTCATATACAGGTCAAACACAGGTCAAACACAGGTCAAACACAGGTCAAACACAGGTCAAGCACAGGTCAAACACAGGTCAACTCAATAACTTCACCGACAAGTTGGTGAAGTTACACAAAAATCTGTTCCACCCTCTCAAACAGCCAGAAAGAAGAGAAGAAGAAGAGAAATCCGTTGAGTCAGCATACGTTGCTATGCTAGAATATGATAGAAAGTCAATACAAATTAAGAGTAAGATCTACTGCTGTCATGTAGTGTTCGTGTTATCAGTCTTAATATTTGCAATATTTACCTAATATTTGCTGTCATATTTGTGTAGTAAAAGTATCTAGGTGGTAGTTTGACCCACGACTGTAGTTTTCTTTCAGCATCAAATACAACACACATTTATTCCGTGTCTTCCGCTCTTCGTCTCTGTGACGTCTTTTGTCCTCCAGGGTTTGGCTGTTCAACAGGAGGAGCTGGACACGCTGCTGACCAGGAAGGAGGTCTACGAAGCCGTGAGTTTACAAACATTCAGGCCTCAAGGTGGTAGCACTTCATGTAGATGAGTTTATGAGTCCTTCCTCTTGGGAGGCAGAGGGACGCAACCAGACATGTAAAGGTATCATGTACTCTATGATATGTTTTAAGAACATGGTTTCAAAATGTTATGGTAGTTATGAAGTTATAACTTGAAGAATGTCAATCACAGATTTGTTCATATCTTTTCTCAGTGCTCCCGACCTTTCATAATTTATGTACCTACAAAACTTTAGTACGAACAAATTTACTCAATCCCACAAGTTGTGTAAATTTGTTCAAATTTGTTGTGTAAATCTGTAAATTTATGGTCAATTCTTGCTGACTGTGCTTTAACACGGTACATTTGGTGAATAAAATGATTTATTCTTTATTCTTTTGTTTGTGCTTAACAGCCACAAACACTTTTTTGTTTCCGATTATGTAGTTTAGTTAACTTTTTTGAATGTTTTAAAGTTGTATTTTAAGTATTATATTTTTTTACTCCCATTTGAGTGAAGAATGTGAAATGTAAATAAATTGGTGTTGTATCTTCTGTTCGTGCAGGAGCTGACCCACTGTCAGATAAAGCAGGAAGTGGTGCGGCTTCATGAGAATTTGTCCTCGCTGGAGGTGAGGCGTGACGCCATGGAGGCTGAAGACAAGAGCCTGGGCTCGCCTCAGGAGGAGAGGGAGAAGTTATTCAAACAGGTCAGCTTCTCAGCTCAGAGATGACAAATAGGACAGCGGAGGATGATACTTTTAGTTGAAACCCCCGAAACATCCAGACAGGAATCCATAAAGTTTGTACTGAAAAAATGGTGTTTCCCTTGTTTGGAAGTCCAAATGTGCTAGGACCACAAGGACTTGTGGAGTTGGAGTTGTGGACATGAAGACTTATAACAGCATAACAATCTTCACTGTGAATAATTTATAACTGCAGTTGGCATGAAAAATATGATACACAGCACTGATCAAAAGTCTTGGTCCACCGTTAGATTTGTTGTTTTATCAATGTTATCTATGACTTTATTATAATCCAACCAGAAAATACAGGAAATGTGTGTTCAGTATTAAAAATCAGAAAAGAACAGCTTCTACAGGCTAAAGGGTCCAGGATTTAGTGGGACCTCCCTTTGAACCAGGATCTCTTCAACCTAAATGGAATGGAGCCCTAATTAATGTCATTGATAACACCTGGATTTGTCCTACTTTCATCACTATTTACTGTCAGAAAAAGAACAACAAACACCAGGTTGGATAGGGGGACCAGGACTTTGGAACAGGACTGTGTAGATATATGTATTAATATAATATAATACATATGAACAGCTTCATATGTGTTACATATGAAGCTGACTGCCACTATGAACAAGAATGATTTGGATTGTGTAAAAGTTAGAAGTATTCTTGTAACTTCTTCTTCTTGGTGTGAGTTTGTGAAGCTAAGTTCATCTCTCAGTCTTTAGTTTATGACTTTGACATTTCCTCTGCCCCACCGGATGATTTACACTGATAAGACAGGCTGCGTCATACATGGTATCACTAAACTCTGACCTCTCCCCTAGGTTAAGGAGGACAATCAAGAAATTGCAAGTATGGAGAGACAGTGAGTTCATTTTTTCATCACCGCTGCATTGTTTGGCCTGTTATGTTCTGTTATTGTTATGGATTCTGTCTCTATAATAACTGAGAGATGTGTGTTCAGGCTCGTGGAGACCAGGGAGAGGACCAATCATATCACAGAGGAGATCAGGCAGCTCCAGCACGACTCGGAGGAAGCTCATGGTAGATAACACACATCAATCATTTACTGCCTCAGCTTAATAACCCTGGTAATATTTAACGCTTATTTATTAATCTGATGTTATAAAAGGATAATAATCATTTGTATGCTGGACAGTTTCTCATGTATGTAATTACAACATGTGTATTACTCTTGTTGGGAATTTTAAAAACCAATGTTTGATCAAACCTTTCTTCGCATTGGACACGTTTTATGCAACCAGGGACCACCCACAGCAAACATCAGGTCATTGTTGTCTGTGTGATGGAGGTTTGATCTAACTCACCTGTTACTTCCTGTTTTGTTTTTGTCTCGTGTTAAGGTGTGTCTCAGCAAAATTACAAGGAGCTGAAGAGGAAAGAAGAGGAGATCGGGCGTGAGTCCGGCTTGTTGTTTGGAGATAAGCAGTCAGAGTTGAGATAATTAGATCTGATCCTGGATTTATTAAACCTCATACAGAGAAAAGCCTCCCTGGGTTTGTGTGTCACGGATCTTTGTGAATCTGAAACTCGTTCCTGTGCTCCAACATTCTCAGCATCCATTCAAGACGAGTGGAGCGGAACTTTTAACATCAAAAATTCATGAAATTGTTTTGTCAACGTCGTCATAGAAGCTCTGGCACTCTGCCGGTGGCTAAGAATCATGGGATATGTTATGATATGGGCATTTACTGTCTGAGTACAGAGTAGATACACATTTAGTTCACGTTGCTCAGAGACACACACACACACTCACACACACACAGTAACAGCACGACAAAGCAGAAATATTAAGGTGTCTTTATTTTACTGACCCACAAGGGGAAAATCAGTTTGTAGCAAGAGAGAAGAGAAAAAAACCCTGTCATCGCCATGCAAACATACAGTGATACACGAAGTACACACAGTAACACATGAAGTACACACAAACGCACAGTCACCCAAAGTTTACTTTAAGGAAATATGTGTTTAATGTACTCTCTCTCTCTCTGTCTGTCTGTCTGTCTGTCTCTGTCTCTCTCTCTCTCTCTCTGTCTGTCTGTCTCTGTCTCTCTCTCTCTCTCTCTGTCTGTCTCTGTGTCTCTCTCTCTGTGTCTCTTTCTCTGTGTCTCTTTCTCTCAAATTCAAATTCAAATTCAAAAAGGTCTTTATTGGCATGGGAAACATATGTTTACATTGCCAAAGCAAGTGTGACATAGCGCAAAAAATGTACATACAGTAATGCAATAAAAAGGCCTATATACGTATAAGGAGGTAAAAAATTAACTTAAAATATTAACAGAAGAATAAGAAATTATATACAAAATAAACGATTTAAAGTGAACATTGCAGTTCTCTCTCTCTCCCAGGCTTTCTGGAGTCCTTTGATGAGTCCAGGACTCAGGAGCAAGAGAAGATGAGACAGACTGAGGAAACCATCGTCTCCCTCCTGGAACACTGCAGCAGGGTAAGGACGGGAGTAGGAGGAGGAGGCAGAAAAGGAGGACGAAAGGAAAGAGACCAGGAGGTACAAGAAGACTAAGTTTGTGTGTGTGTTCGTGTGTGTATGTATAGAACATGTTGAGGCTTCGTCAGGTCGACACGGTGTCAGCCAGCGAGCTGAGGAGCATGCAGGAAGTGCTCGTCACCAAGGAAACAGAGGTGGTCCAATCAGAGAGCACTGCTAGAGGACTGACTACAGGTCAGTAACAAGTATATACACAGACACTCACACACACACAGACAGGTGCTGAGCAGTCCTCTCTGTGGCCCCAGAGTCTCAGCGTCTGCAGCAGGACCTGGAGAAGGTCCAGCAGCTGGAGGGGAAGATCACCGGAGAGCTGAGCACCCTGAAGGAGCGCGTCACCGGCATGGAGACGGAGCTGCTCACATACCGGGACCTGGACGCCCTGAAGCGCATGGCGGAGCAGAGGAAGAAGGTACACACACACACACACACACACACACACAAACACATGCGTTGGAGAGTCTGGTTCTACTTCTGAGTCCGACCCTGGACCAGCGACGTCATGAAGGCTCTGCTTCTGCTTTGTCACGCGTATTCGTCCGCTCCTGCTGCAGAGGCTGCAGGAGGACCGAGTGTCTCTGACTCAGCACCAGGAGGCCTTCAGACAGCTGCTGGACCAGTTGAACCACAAACACCAGGACCTGAAGACCAAACTACAGGACAACGAAACACACGCTCAGGTCAGAGAGACCTCAACCAGGAACCAGAAGTTTCACGAACCTGGAGGAGAGGTTTGATGTCAGACGAGGAGGAAACTCTAAATGCTAAGTATGTGTGTGTGTGTGTGTGTGTGTGTGTGTGTGTGTTGTGTTTTTTTAGCTGGCTAACTTGGAGAGGAAATGGCAGCACGTGGAGCAGAACAACTTTGTGATGAAGGAGTGTATCCTTTGAATCTATGATGCGGTCACGCCCCTGATCTGATGTCTTCCTGGTCTTCATCTCTTTCTCTTGAACTCTGTTTGGGTCTGAACCCGTGTACTTCCTGTCTTACCCTCACCTTCAGCTCTTCCTTTATTCGTGACCTCTCACCCTTTTGTTCCTCCTTCCCTTCTTGCCTCCCTACTCTCCCTCCTCTTCCTCCTCGTGTTCCTGTTCCCTCTGGTGATGTAAGAAACCTCCTGAATGTTTGATGAGCTGCAGTTTAGAGTGTTGCCATGCAGGTTGTCCCAATCCTTAACTCCGCCACAGTCATCGCCTCGAAACAGCAGGAGAGCGACTACGACGCTGTGGCCAAGATCGTCACCCAGCAGGTCACCGAGTACAACAGGAGCCTGATCGAAGCCCTGCAGACCAGCAGGACCTGAAGCACACGGAGGTCGGTGAGAGTCAGCTGGAGTTGGACACACACACACACACACACACACACATCTTTGCCCCTCATTACACAGGGCAGCATTAACTGGTAGAAGTCCTTGTTCAGATGGTCCAGGTCCTGGAGCTTCAACGCCTCCCCAGACCACCACAGGACGACCATCATGTTTGACTGTTTGTGTGATGCTGAGTCAGCTGAACACAGAGGGACCACGTCCTCTGAAAGGTCCCACTTTGAACTCATCAGTCCACAGATTGTGATCCCCAAAGTCCTGGGGGGTTTCATGGAGGTGTTTTTGGTCTTCTAGCTCCTCTTGGTGGGTTTTGCCCTGCAGCTCTCTCCTGGATCCTGTTTTTGCTGGATCCAGGATTTTTGCTGCTCTTTTTTATAGTAAAAACATGAACTCTGACCCAGTCTGAGGTCTGCTAATCCTTGGATTTGGTCGTGGTTCTTTCCGGACCTCCTGGATGGAATTTTGACAATCCAAGACTCCAGGAAGATTCGGGACCGTTCCAGGTTTTTCCTTTTTCCTAATCAGGCCATCTTTGTTGGTTTGAATTGAGGTTGACTGAAAAGTCTTTTACTTCCTCTTTGTGTTATGTGCGTACATGGAATGAAGACCTTATTATGAATCATGTTTAGGAGCTGTAGTTGTACAAGAAGTTGTTATAACTTAGTGTATAACTGATGTAGTGTGTGTATTTATATCTCATTAGCTGTTTGAGGTTCATGCTTCCTGGTCTCCACAAACAAAACTCATGTACACATTTACACCTTGAACCAACCAGAAACCAGATCAGGTCCCTACAAGGAGTAAACGCAGCCACACGACGAACTGAACGTCTCCAAACGTCTCCAAACGTCTCATCCTCTAAAGTTATGTAATCACACAGTAGAAAAGTAAACACAGTGAATCAGACGTTAATCCAGAATCCAAGGTGGCTTTAAATCTGGCGCCGTTGTGGGAAACAATTTCTTTGAAAGTAAACATTTGTTTTATTTACTTTTGTATTAAACTTTCAAAACTCGTGTCATGGGGTCAAATGTCATGTGTGTATGTAGATATATAGATAAAATATATACTGTATGTAACTAGAAGCTCATTTCTAAAACATAAAACATCACAAAGGCTGAAAACAAACCAGAGGAATGATGATCAATAAGAGAAAACTTTATGAAACTTTATAAAACCACGTTCATACATACTGTTTGTCGCCCTCTGCTGGTGGATGTTGGAGCTGATCCTCTCCTAACGGATCACAGCAGGAGCTCTGTGCTCCTCAAACTTCCTCTAACAGCTTCGTCACACTTTATCCTGACGAGTCTACACGCAGGAATCAAGGAAACACACACACGAACACCGAGGTTGTGTTTGTTCTGTCAGATTTGTGGTGAAATCTGCCTTGGTTCCTCTCTCTCTCCATCTGTGTTTCCGTTGGCTCTTGAGTTTCTGTACCATTAAAAATATTCTCACATTAAAGTTTGTTTTTATAAAAAATCTTAACGTTTATGTAGCGTTTGGTGTACACAAGTTCATAAACGAAGCTTTACATTTTTTTGTAACTTGCAGCATTTTGAATATTTGGCAAATAATTTGACATGTAAATGAGATGAAAAAATACTGAACGCTGACTCAGCGTGGCTGCCACAAACTCACTACAACAGCCCGCTGATGAACGCCAAATGAGACCACAGAGTGAGAACGACGTGGAGTTTGTATTGCTTTTAATCACAGGAAAACAAGAAACTCAATCATTTGCATAAAATCCGTTTTAGAAATATATTCCGCCTTTCCAATTCCTCGATATCAAAGAGTACAGTAAACACGACAGCTGGGGGCGCCGGCAGAGACCCACGCAAATATACAGTACAGCGTTTTACAAAGCAGTCAGAGGGTCCAACCAAGGGGATGCTGGGAGCGTCGGCGTCCCACACCGCGGGCTGAGCGGATCCAGACCCACCTGGACCTCCTGGTCCACAGCTCACTGAAGACACCTTGTCACGTCGATGTCTCAGTCTAAGTGCAAGGCCACAGACCAACCTTGTTGCCCCGGTAACCTCCTGAAAAATCATCCTAAAAAACCGTCAAGCTAATCTGAATGTTTAAGGTTTTAACTGAACAAATGTACTAAACGAGATGTTCGGCAATTATTCATCTTAATTTACATTCAAGACTAAAGGACGGGAGCAATAAAAAACAAAACAAAAAAAACTTATGCTGCTCTTAAGAAATTTAAAAAAAAATCAGTACGGAGGAACAAAAAATACATAATGAAAATCTGAAATATTAAGTCAAATTATTAGATTAGATTAACATATGACTGCATGGCGGAGGATCTGAACCACGTCATCTTAAAATCCTGATGATTTACATTTACATCTCAGATTAGTGTGTGACATTTTACTGTATAGACGTCAAGTCAATCTGGATTTAAAAAGAAAACCTCGAGTGAAGGATGATGGGAAATTATCTACTAGTTGGGATGAAGTATGATTGGCTTCCTTTTCTTTTCATCTTTTTAAAAATTTTCGCAGACACTCACTGAGCAGAGACATTTCCCAGAATGCCTTGCCACAAATGTTTTTAATCCAAAGTACGTGTGTGGACTTTCTGAATCAGTTGAGAGGACGATGAAGATGAACAAAGTTAGTGTTCTTACACACGTATACACACAAACACATACACACATACGGCCTGAATCCAGGTTTTCAAAGCAGAAATAAAATGAGGACGTTTCAGCTGGTGTCTCCTTCACAT
This sequence comes from Brotula barbata, assembly GCA_900303265.1. Taxonomy (NCBI): domain Eukaryota; kingdom Metazoa; phylum Chordata; class Actinopteri; order Ophidiiformes; family Ophidiidae; genus Brotula; species Brotula barbata. The sequence continues at coordinate 2,324 of OMNV01029248.1, read as the reverse complement.
AAAAAAAAACCAAATAAATAAAAAAAACAACAACGCGTTCACACACACAGACAAAACGTGAAGCTGTGATGTCATCACTGTACGACGCGAGGCAGCGCGTGGACACAATACTGACATTGGTGGAGAGGCGGAGCTTTGACTCACAGGTTAAACCGAATCGGTCTCCATGACTTCAGATTGGGATTAGAATGGAAGTTTTAGTGCGTGTAAACACACTGTGACCTTCATGAAGCAGCAGGATGAGCTGACGTAGAGCTAGAAGACATAGAAGACACTTAGAAAAACACGGGAAGTTGACGGTTTGTTCATGTTTGAATCAGTTTTCCATCCACATTTATAGGAAATTTGTATTATTTGAATTCTCACACAGCCCCTGGAGTTAATCTGAGTGTTTCCTGTGCACGTTATTCTACCGTGGAATAAAAACACACTCACACCACCATCACTACAGTAAAGTGCATCTTTTTTTAAAGATATTTGTATTTAATGCTCATATTAATACATTACTATACAGAAATATTAGACATTAAGATTCTTTTTAGGCTTCAGTTTTTTTTCTTGTGAGATTAGATTTTTGGGTCATACAGGAAACTCATAATCTGTATTCTTAAAGAGTTAACTTGGATTTTTTGCAGGCAGGAGAAGGTTGCATTATTCCAGGATGCGGGTTCACCGGTTTGTTTGTTTTTTGTTTTTTCGGGGTGTGTGGGATTAAAACAGCCGTCCCAGACTAATGTGAACGATGCAGCTCTCGGCATATTTCGTCGCCTCATCGACGTGTTTGTTCACAGTCACTTCAACTCTGAAACCACAGCTGAAACATTTGTTCACTCTACATTAGAAAAAGAAAAAAAAAAGAAAAAAAAAAGGATTAAAACTCTGAAGCCCCACTGGTGGCCCCTAGTGGTTTAAACTTTCATTACACCACGAGATAAAAAGACGTTTGGTTCAGTGTAACGTTTGTGCTGAGGTTGGATCTTAAGACCGCCAACGGTTAAAGGTTAACGATTCATCCACTGGAACGAACACACACACACACAACGGGCATCAGTGATCAATCGATCTGATCATGGTCCAAAGTTCTGAGTGGGCTGATGTTAGCATGCTAACAACACATCTGCTACATTCTTAGTTTTTACCAGTAAATTCATCCTTTGTTCCACTTGAGTCACTTGTGTGAGTGTGAGTGTGAGTGTGTGTGTGTGGTTGAGTGAAATGAGAGCAGTGAGACACGGCCTCGCTCTCTCTCTGTGTAATGAGGACTCGATCCTACTTCAGGCTGCTTGTTGCCGGTTCTTTGTAGTGCAACTAAAACCATTTTTATAATGGAAAAATAAAATAAAGCAGCAAAAAAACAAACAAACAAACAAAAACTCTGGCAAACCAAAACCACCTCCATCCTAAACTCTTCACATTTAGAGATCAAGTGGGGAAAAACTGTGCGTACATTCAAAAACCTTACAGCAAAGAAAACCTAATAAAAGTCCTCCGCTCCACATCCACGTGTCTCTGATTCTTCTTCTCCTTTCTGAAAAACCAGAGGATGATGTCATCACTGGGTAACAAGGAGGATGATGTCATCACCAGGTAATAAGTTAATCATTACAACCCTCAGTGCAAAAATACAAAAATCAAACCGAAAGGAAGTCACACAGGCGCCGACGGGCCGCGTCAGAGACGGGGTCGTCTCCATGGAAACGGGATGTTCTCAGGCACGTGAGTCCATGGAGTCCGCGGCAAGACACGGAGCTCCGCCAGGAGACGGAGGATTCCTCGCGTGTCGCCGGGAAGAACGAAGAGGAGGAGGAGGGGGAGGAGGAGGAGGAGGAGGAGGAGCAACTCAGCTTCACTCAGCGTTGTCGAGGGAGTCGGAGACGTGACAGGAGGAGTACTTCAGCCGGAAATCACCTGGACAACAACAAAACACACACACGCACACACACACACAGATACACAGATACACACAGATACACACGGACACATACAGGGCATCAAAGGAAATCCAACAAATAGTCTCTCAGACTGAGACCTGAGGACCCGCCCCCCCCGTTTGTCCGTCTGAGGAGTTTTTGTCAGATCAGCACGGGGGGCCGGACATGCGGTGACCCCCGGTGTGGCCCCGTCTCACCTTGCTGTATGGCGTCGATGGAGGGCTGGTTGCAGTCCTGGGGGTAATGGCCGCTGATGCCGCAGTTGTAACAGGACACGTTGCCGTTCTTCTTGTTGACCCCTCCGCTCCCCAGGGTGGCGGCAGAGAGCACGCCCAGCGAGTTCGGGTACACGTGCTGGTAGACGCGTTGGCAGAACACGGCCGACGGCGCCAT
>OMNV01029247.1:65296-103180 GCA_900303265.1 Brotula barbata | reverse complement strand
GATAAGTATTAGTTGTGAAGGTACAGTGGATTGTGTTACTCTAGTTTTTTTACTCTAGTTCCTTTTTTAATCATCGCAATAAAATAGCAGTTAGCAAGCTAAGCTCAAGCCTGATTTCACATACATCACTATCAGGGTAACGTGTGCGTGTGATTCCTGAACAATACAGAGATACAGTATATATATATATATATATATATATATATATAAAATATTAAATATGTAAACAAATATGTATAATATAAATATAAAAATATATATATAAAATATGTATATCCATGTATAAATATATAAAATATTTTCCACAATGTCATTTAATGAGCTGTATCTTTTATGTCATTCCCAGTTTCTTTTAGTCTGTTGGATTTGCTTCTCTATCTGTTTGGCCAGTTTAGCACATGGCTTTTTCTTTAAAGAAAGCTATTTGAATCAAAGCAAAAGTGTACTGTTGATTCTCTGTGTGCGGTAATTCATAGGCGGCGTGATCTATGGTTCTCTCCGAAGATGCTTTCACTTTTCTTGTCATATTGTCTCTGTCTTTGCAAAGACAACTGTTAGACTCAGCTGGGTACACACTATTAATGTCTACATTGCAATAGTGGTTTCTTAAGCACATTTTAGTTTGAAGGAGAAAAACTACCAGGCAAACAAAAACAAAATGTTGTTTAAAAGAAACACCAGATTGACAATGGTGCTGGCTGACAGAATGGAATTAAACAATGTAATGATCAGGACAGGGACTTTGTATTTGGCCCGCAACAAGTGCCAGCCAGCCCCTGCCAGGCCAGTCAGCACCCAAATGCATTCATATGATATTCGAGCATCTGTCTGTAAGATTTTTTCGCCACAAATCAAGTATACTAAAGGCAGATTGGGCTCCTTCATTTCCCCACTCCCAACAGCGCCCCCGCTCCCACACATACACACACTCACAGTATCATACACTAGTGAAGCAGCTTTAGAATTACTTTTTTCCTACCGACCCCTGTTTTCCTAGCGGACACTCCTTAATTTCCAGTGTGTTATTATTTAGAGTGACGATATTGCCTCAAGATGTAGTCAAACAGTCCTGGGAGATGGAAGAAACAGGTGTGTTTTTCCTTCTCACTGTTTGTCTATTTCTTTGTACTGAAATGATTGAAGTTCCTGTCCTCACCTCATCACAGTATCTCTGAGTGTTGGCATGATGATGAGGGATCAGTTTGTCTCTGCAGTTTGCTGTCTGTTGTACAGTACAGTGGAGTTTTGGTGAAAGACGTTTCAGTGGCAGCCCAAAACTCAATTTGATAGCAAATGTATTTGGAGATGTGGTCTTGAACTGAACTGATTAAAATTTCTGACTTGCTTCACACATATATCTTTGGAGACTCATATTGCTCCTCATATCTGTATTCTCTCTGAATTCTTCAGACTTAATTTTAACACATTCTTCTACTTCTTTCTTCATTTCATTTCACCTGAATTTTGTCTCTATGCCTTTTCTCTCGCTCCTTACATGCATACGCTTATTGCACATACATTAATTCACTTCACAGTTTATCCCTGTAGTCTCTCATGCAGCAGTGCAGAACATTCATCTACATTGATCAAGGCAGAGTCTATCCGCACCACTGTTCGTCCTTCCCCTCTCAGGCTGCTTAATGAACTTGCTGGGGCTTAATGCAGCTGAACAGACCCCTATGCTCATACCAATGAGCCACCTCGGGCCCCTCTGCCATCAACTTTTGATGTACTTACCCCGAGATATGCTCAGGTAGTCTTTTGGGCTCAAGATTCAAGGTCTTAACGCAGCGTGATTGGCAGATGAATTTAAAGCCACTCATTAAATCCACATCAGTGTGATTGTGACAGTTTAGCTTCTCTCCATTCCATGGGATTCAGCAGACCTGCGTGGAGTGAATGCTTGATGTTGGTCAAACCATTTTATTTGCCCGCTTTCTACATCTGCCAAGGAGCTAATGAGTCTGTGTGTGTGTGTGTGTGTGTGTGTGTGTGTGTGTGTGCACGTGCGTGCGCGTGTATCAGTCAGCAAAATCGCCCAAAATGTTATTGAATGGTTTTTATTCAGTTTCGTAGCGCTGTAGATCATGGGCCAAGGACAATTCTGTTGGTTTTGAGGTCGATCTGGACCTTAGATTGTAAGTTATTTTATCATTGCTCTTAGGCCATAGACAACCATTCTAATTGCTTGCCTTGTACTAACAGTCGGATACTACTTGACGGTAGAAAAAACAAAGACACAGCTTGCCTTCAAATGATATCACTCACTCACTACCGTTAAATCTCAATCTTGATCGCTACGATCTGGGTCAGAATTGCTGGGATTTATCTAGGCATAGCCAGTTGTCTAGAAGTGCTACAAATACGAAACTATCACCAACATCTCATCTAGATGCAAATGAGCTGCTACAAATATTTATGATGTATCATCGATAGGTGGACCCACCCAGAACAATTTAGTCATCATTGAATTATCAGTTTCCATTAATTTCTTCTATACTGATAGTGGTTACACACAAAGTACAGTTTTCACAGTTTTCGCAATCAGATCGCATAAGTCAAATGTACACAGAGATGAATATTGTGGGTGGGAAACAATGCACATGCAACCCTAAAGATGTATCTATTCATCAGGCAAATACACAGATTTTGACATGGAGTATCACATGCACCCTTAACCCCACCCACACTTAGAGATTGTGCTGCATTACATTAGCAAAATAGTTGTATCTATGTAATCAGTAAATGATCCACATCTGTACCAAGGTAAATGATAAATGATCACATCTGTACCAAGGTACAGATGTGGATCATGTTATAAGGTTCAACATCTCTACCCAGGTACAGATGTGGAACCTTATACTGTTGAAATTGAACCTTTACAACTGGTGGAGTAACCATATGATAACAATCATTATTAATCGTATAATGTAGAGGACTCAACCACTGTCTATTTCTTCAGCAGCATTAGTTGCAGTCACCATCAAAGCCAGCAGGGGGCGAGGTGTTTCACTGAGTTATGTAGGAATGTGGTCCCCATATCATAGCAACCCATCGCGTGTCATAATTACAACACAGCTTCATAACCACTGAGGCAATGACAGTGTCCATTCACAGGAGTTATGCTGTTGTCATATCTCTTTGTGCGTTGCCTCGCCCGAGCATTTGTTATATGTGGCATGTTGCAATTAGCTTTGTCTGCCACGATATTGATGGCACGCACACAGATGGAAGAGGGCTCTGCTACGGCCACCCACTCAGTGTCCACACATTGTTAATGTACTTGGATGCACACACACAAGAGCACATTACTGCACAGACACACATGCACACACAGAGCACAGGTACACATGAATACACGAACTGTGCTGTCATTCTGTGAGAAGTAGCCACACTGGCTGATGGGTCTTTCTTTCTTCCACTGTCTCACTTTCCATTTATATCTCTCTCCAAGACCACCTCATTCATCCATCTTTGCCCCCTCTCCTCTCTGTCTTCAACTCTGTCTGTTTCTTTTTTCAGTCAACACGCAGCCAGTCCAGTAGACGAGTTTGGGGCGAAATGGAAATCCATTTTTATATCTATGGCAAATTAAATTGTGTGTGTGTGGGTGGATAGATGTCTGTGTGTTTGCGAATTATTGTGGTTTAGCGGTGTGTGACTCCTATGGGAGATGGTGGGGAGAGTTAAAAGGGAGTGAGATTCACCCGGATCCTTTTCCATTATCGCCTCATTACAAAACTCTGGGGTTCTCCAAGTGTGGGGATGAACTGCAGCAAGTATTCCATTTGAAAATGAAACTAATGTTCTGGCTCAGACTACAAATTACTTTGCAGATTCTCATCACTGCTGCCTAGCAGCCAGATTTGAATCACTAAACTGGCTTGTTGGACTAGCTCCATTCCAGTCTTTTATCTTAATGTTCTGATAATTACACGATGAGTTGACAATTTCCTAACAATGTAGCACTCTAGTTCTATAGGTGTAATTTTTCAGATGGACCACATTGCTCCATGGCTACAATCTTTGTCTAAACTTAAAACAGTTTAATGGGTAGAACAAGTTATGGGGCCAACCCATGTGCATATTTTTAAGTACATTTCAGCAAGTCAAAATGTTAGTCTGCTTCCATGAATTACTTTTATACAAGTACACTCAAGGTGAAAAGATACATAATTAAAGGAGACTCATGGACTCCTCTGTACTAAGGTCCCAAATAACATTAAATTGCTGCTTCCCTCCATAGTTGCCATCGTGTTATCTTAATGAAATAATTTGTCTTTGTCCATATGCATAATATGGGAGCTATATTTACTGCCAGAGGTATTCTTCATCTTTTCGTCTTCCTGGTTCAGTGCAGCTATGACATGAGCCTGAGTGCAAGTCTAAATTTTACATTAGTCATGTTGAGGTATGTACAACAGGATCTCTTTGGGAATTCGAATGTCATACTGTGTGTTATTTAAAGAACCGTGGTCATGACGTTTGGCATATCTGATAAACAACAAACAGAAATGATGTGTGTCTTAATCTGCCCTCAATGCATGTATTATGTTTGTAGTTGTAATTGCTGTATACATACATATTTTGTTATATAATCATTGGCAGCAAGTGTCAAGCACATGATATACTGTACATGCACTATATGTGCTATCGTAACCCTCTCACTCACGGGATATATCAGCGGCTTTGAGCCATTTGGGACCCGTCTTAAATTCTAAACTGTTGGGGTTTGTCATCTTTTACATCCTTTTAATGTATATTGTGGTATAAATGAAATATAAGCACTCACATCCAAAAGTAGTTCACCATGTTCTCTAATTCACTTGATCCTGGGGTGCAAGAACTCCTTGTTTTCTCTTTGGACATATGAATTGTTTTCCTCTCTGCCCTCTTGTATTTTGCCATTGCCGAAGCGATACAATTCATTCTAGCACCCAAAATGGCATGTTTTGCTCCCTCACACAAATTGTGGGAAGCTAGTGGATGAGAAAGCAGGAAGTGAAGGGAGAGAAGGATGTGGATAATGCCGAAGACAGCAAGTTGAAGTGCAGCACTGTGTGTGTGTGAGAGAGAGAGAGAGAGGGAAAGGGGGAGGATTATGGTGAGATGAAGACAGCTGAAAAAAGTGCTGCAGACAGAAAGGAGTGATGGAAAAGTGTAAACTCCGCAGAATAAAACAAAGACCAGGAAAGAGACAGAAAGCAAAAAAAACGAGTAAAAGAGGTGCTGTGGATGGGGGAGAAAAAAGGGAAAACCAAGACAATGCAATAGAGTAACACAGGAAAGTGTGAAGAAAAAATAGGGAACATTGAAACCCAGAGGGAGGGGGTGAACTGCTAAATTAAGGTTGGGTCAGAGACTTTTGATAGTGGGGGTTGTGGTGGTTGTGGGGAGTTAGCAGGTGAATTATGGTCGACGGTCAGGCCCTCACAGTCAAGAAGCCTCATTCATTCCTCCATAATCCAGCTCACCCCAGCCAGACGTGCTTAAGGTAATGGGCACAGCCAGCCGCCTGCAAGGCCACCGACTCCGACTCAGCCAGGCGAGACCGTTACATATTGAAGAGAGAGAGCGACGAATGAGACCCAATGAAAAGAGACCAAGTCCTTGCACATATATTGAAGGATATGTGTTCCAAGACACACACTGTACCAAAAGCAAAACTCAAATGAATGGTATTTTTGATTATATACTTTTTTTATTTGTAGTCTGTAAACATTCTGAAGTTGAAAGTAGAATGTATTATAAAAGTAAAGCCCAGGATAGGAAAACTATTTGAAGGATGGGGTTTCAGAGAGAGGAAGAAGCAGGGGAGGAGGAAAGTGAGGTATACAGTCAGGGAGAAACTGGAGTCAGAGAAATAATCAGTTTGGGGGGGGGAGTCATAGTGGGAGAAAAAGGTTGCACAGAGATGAATGCAGTGGAGGGTACAGGTAGCGTTGTATGCAGAGTGTACAGTATAAAAGATGTCAGGGAGCGAAATCTCTAGCAGCAGAGAGCTCATGGTTTTCTGCCTCTTCTCTTCAGCAGAGGATATAATATCGCTTTATAATATCGTTTTCATATATATCTTCACCTGACTGAGGTTGGCAGAACAAGTCCCACATCCTCTTTTGTTCTCACCCTTTCCCCCCTTTCCTATCTTGCTTTCCATTTGTTCTCTTGTTTGTTTGATTTGCTTCCTGCCAGAAAGGAGACCATATTCTGGATGAGCCCAATGCTGATAAATGGATGCCAGTGGCCACCCGTAGTGACGACTCTTGTTTGGGGTGGCAGATCATTGAGGGAGGGAGGACAAGAGAGAGAAGAGCGAGAGAGATGTTGCCTTCCCGTCTGTCCTTGCTTGTGGCATCTGTGATTGCAACAGCGAGCCATTTGCACTGATCTACTTTGGAAAAAGTCTGGCATTTGTCCGCAAACCCACATGGAATACAGGCATACATTCTATACGATACTTATATAATCATAGGCGCACGCAATACCAAGAGAATATACTGTCGCACGGTGCTGTGCTCATTGTCATGACAACAGTAGGAAACAACAACTTTCAAACATATTTTTGATCTTTTCATAAAACTGGTAGATTATTTTTCTTTTTACTTTTCAACAGGCAGCGGCACAATAATGGATTTGCAATTTAGAGTTTGCAGCCAGAGACGAAGCTTGGTATTTCGATTACTGTGATTTTAGAAGGCCAGAACAATACCGCTGTCTGGATATTATTTATTGCACAGCAGCACTCATTATACAGACCCTCAAGTGAAAAATAAGAGTCTTCTCACAACAATGGAGCCCACACTAAATTTGCGCCTCCATTGTCTCCTCAATTATGATTTAACACAATTAGCAACTCAAGATTGCTGCAGTGTAGTCATAAAAAATCACTTGGAAATAAGACAAATTATGGACCTTAATCAACCGTAGCCATGTGTGATTCATAATTTACAAGTGATTTAGGGATTTACACACTCAATAAAGCACTTGTAGACACACAGTTATGAATATGCATTCAGGCTGTGCTTCCAATTTATGGTTATCTGTTAAACTGGACATTCTCTGCTCTAGCAAAGTGAGGGGAAAATATCACTAGTCCACAATTCTTTGTAGTCACGTTCTTTAACATTTTTCTCTTTGGTGATACTGTTGAAATCAAGCATATAATCACTGCAATGGGGCAAAGCCAAATGATAGAAACAAACTTAATTACATGAGCAAAAACACATCATCAGTTTATTGTCAGCCAGATCTAAGCTTCATTTTTTTTCTTTTTATGTCTGGTTATGAAAACTGTAGCACAGTTTTGGACTCTTTCCATTTCCTGAGAGGACACAGTTTTTCTCATGTGGTGTGCATCTGTATTGAGTTTGTATAGCTCATTTGCTGCTGCTCTGTCAGTTTAGATTCAAGCAATTCTGAATATCCAGCAGTGGCTCATGCCTTCAGCTGTTGATGGGGCGCAATTTATGTGACTTCACTCAGCAATTGCTACAACATGCTGCTCCATTATGCTGTGAATACTGTAACAAATGTGAAAACAAAAGAAACTGTAGCAAGTTTTAAAAGGAAGAATGAATGAAAGCTCAATGAATCCACAATTAAAAAACAAACTCACACACACTGCTGCTCAATTAGAGCAGTTTATCCAGGACCAATAGCTCTACTATATATTTGACTCAAAACAATGAAAACACAGCTCCAATCTTATAATTGTGAGCATCTGTGAACACAACACCACCCTTTCCACATTTTTGACCACTCCCTGAACTCCTTTTTTTATTGTAATTTTCATGTCGTGGCAAGCTTTCCCTTTAGATGCATGGCCTTTTTACAGTTTGTTCATTAAAACCCATCATAATGACCCAAAATGAATTTAAATTCACACACACGTTACAGCATGCCAAAACAATAGACAGCAAGTAAAATTTCCAATATGATAACTACAGTATATGGGTAAGGCATGCCTTACCTACTGTATGTAGTTGAACTGTGCCCGAAAAGGGCCTTCAATGAACAATTTTACCCCAGAATCAATTGTAATTTTTCAATATGGGCCCTTGGAGTCTGTGCAACATAGATTCCAGTGTTGCAAACGAGGAGACAGAGACAAAAAGAGCACATTAGCTTCACTGCATCCACATAAATGCCCATAGAGATTACAAGCAGTTCTAAAACTTAAAGTGTTTGACCTAGAAAAAGGTGTACGTTACACATGGCTCCACCTTTTTAAATACAGTGTTATGGTTCAATAGAGAACATTGTAAAGCTACCTCACAGACCAATGTAATTCAAGCATCACTATATATTGTTTTAGACCTAATATTGACCTTGGTTTTACGGAATCTGCTTCCCAGTCACAAACTGCTGCAAAATGACAAAACTCATCGCACCAAAGCACCTGAGGCAATATTTATCAAGTCAGTCTCTTCAGAGTGATAAAAAAGTGTAATGGTAAGGGGGGGGATGTGCTTGGGCATGTCACTGTCTGGTAAGTGCTCGTGGTGGGAGCTGAGATTATTGTTTTTATTGGTTTGTCGCAATGCTTGTGACAGTTTCAAATCCCAGTCAAACTCTCGAGTGCTCAGAGTGACATTGACATTTTTTGCCAATATGCCCTACTGAAAGCATGGATTAAGTTTCTCTTTCATCCATATTTTTGGGTAACCATTGCATTTCTAGACCTGCTACGGTTGTTTTGAATCTTTTGCTCTCTTTCTAGCCAGGAGAGATCATGATCATTAAATGCCCATCGGAGTTTTCTTCCTGTGGGAGTACTACTCATGGGCCAACCAATGAAATCTCACATAGTAACCACTCCAAGATTCAGACTTTTCCACTGTTAAAGCACCCCAAATCAAGGAGCTGGACTAACTGGCCTTCATATTCCATCAGTTGCTCTGCAGGCTTCATTATTTCTGAGGACCAGTGTGAAGGTTTTCAGGACTCCTACCTTTATATCATGTTGAAGTCTTTCGAGGTCATGTCAACCATGTGAGAGTCTCTTGAATTAATGTGTAAATTAGTGTGAAAGCCTTGGAAAGGCTCAAGAGAATGACATTATTAGTTGCTGTTAAATGGTGTTGCAGACGTGTAATATCCCACCTGTTCAAGGATGATTGACATACTGTTGTTGAACTCCTCTTTCAAACAAACTTTGTTAAAGATTGAAGACCCTGCTTAGGGTGTTGATATGAGGTATGGTAAGTATGATATAAATTGGTACTTTTGCATTGTGATTGATGTCTATTTATATGTCTATATGTATAATATATTAGGGGGGTAAAGATTAATTTATTGCATCAATGCATTGACCTAAATTCAAGCAGTCAAACGACCTCGATATGACACTGTGACACTTTCTATTGTGTTTTGCTGTCATTTATTGTCGTGCTATTCATGCCCTCTCATGCACACACAAGGAGCTCAGAGGAGCTGCAACGTTACCTTACTGTTCCTCATTTGTTGATTTATTTGGCCTACTAATATATAAGTGTAGAGAAGAGAAGAAATCCCGTCGCTCTACTATATTGATTTCAATTCATGGAATCATTCTAAATGAAACAATAGTATCCTTGTATTGTATTGCCAACCATGTATCCTTATGCGTAGCGTATCGCTGTCAAAACATATTGCTATGCTCCTAATATATCTATATATATACTGTATATACATATGGTAAAAACCGTAACAGTGGAAAAAAAGACAGCAAATATTTCTTTTAAATACTTAAACTTTGAGGTAACCACCAATGGGTACATATTTGTAACACTAAATATTTCCATTATTGTAAAAAGGAAACGTTTCTATCGTGAATCTCAATATTTTTTTTTAATCTTAAAATTATTTTGTATTTTCTAGATTTTTTACTGAACTCTTAAAAAGTTACTACAGCCCTTTAAATTTATCTAAACCTTGAGTTGTTTATCGTAGAATGCTCTCAACTACTACTTCAATTATTGGTGTTGAAGGATTAAAAAAATGAGTACCACTAAATCTTAAAGTAAAAGCTCCTGCAAGGCTGAGATTTCAGGAGTCTTTAATGTCATTGCCAGTCTATAGTTGATGACTCATGTTGAGATATTTTGGAAACCAAATGACCTTCTTACATTGTAGTTGTTTGCTTCTAGATGAACATTTTTAAAAAGCACAGTGAACATTGTAGTTCTTGCAGCAATGATAATGCAGCTTGAGAAAAAAACCCCTGAAAGCACTTTGCTTGTGGGGATCTTTGACAAAGAGCAAATGCAGATTTACAGTGGCAGTGTGGCAGGAACAGTTGCAGTGGAATAGAGAGCAATATAATTTCCCATTGTACTACGCCATAGTAGTCTATTCTCAGCCATTGAGCAGCTTTACTAGAGCAGCTGGTCTTTCAGTCCAAGTTATTCATCATGAGGTGGCTGAACGTTCCTCACTTTATTGCTCATACCCAGATTTAGACCAAAAACACTGCTATAACAAACCAGCTTCTCCCATGATTCTGGACATTCCCTAATTCATTGTCTTGTACTCCTCCCTTAGGAAGAATACTAATACGCTCTGCCAATCATTAAATATGTGTCGAAGGCTCATGTGTCAGCTGTTAAAGGGAATGCTATTCCCTCACCTTGCGTATACATAAATTGACAGGCATTTAGTGTTTCTTACATAATGAAAGGAACACTGAAAACCGTCTATGTCACTTAAATTAAATGTTTATATGATTTGTGTCTGTGCCTGTCAAGCGTAAGCCCAGCTCATAGCTCATCCAGAGGGCCATCATCAATGACATTTGTCCTAAGTTCTGAATAAATCCTTTTAAGCATCACCCACAGCTGGCTTTGTTCCATCTCCATCATCCAATGCACCTTAAACATTCTCATAACTCAAACAGGGGTTTGTGATGTCCAGATTAAGTCATTCTACCCTTGCCAAACAATCACTCCTTTCATCTGGGTGTCTCCTCTTAACCCAGGTAGCGTTTCACAGGAACTGTTAAACCAAATGTTCATAAATGAGTATTTTGATTTATTATACAAGGGTGTTTTTTTTTGTTGTTTTTTTTTTTAAGGAAAAGCTGTAAACATCCACTGCAAAACAGAGGTAGACGGTAGATAAAATGTCTATTAAACTGGAGCGCTCTTTTTCAAACTCTGTTTCTGCTTCATTGTGAGACAATAATCTTCTGTACAGGCATGGAAAAGACAGGCACCATGCAGAAGGGGCCTTGATTGATGGTGCCATATGAAGTGATGTGAGGAAGAGTGATTTCAAAGTCTTCTTTTCTCTTGCCATGCATATCAAAGGTATATAAGTGAAGAAACAAAGACAGAGAGAAGGAAAGAACGAATGATTGATACTTTATTGATCCCCGTAGGGAAATAATTTCTCTGCATTTAACTCCTCCCACTATGAGGAGCAGCAGGCAGCACCCACGTGCACATGCAATGGCAGACAGGGAGGAGGATGAAATTGAATCAGATTCGGAAAGTGCAACTGGCATTTGATGTAATGCGTAAAGCCAACGTTAACAGAAAATTGGTTTAATTGATAATAATGAGCCATAGGCTTCAGCTCTGTAACTATTAGGGTGCTTCACTCTGATTACCGTCAGTTTGAAAACGTGGCTCCAGAGTGTGATTGGCCAACCGTGCCTGTTTAATACCATCCAACCAGCAGCCAGGTTTCCATCTGAAAACTGCTTTTTTAAAATAAACTGGATGCTACAGAAAGTTATGACATGGCTGATTTGTTTGGCAGTGTTCACATTATCATATCCTAGCGTATCATCTACAAGCAGACATTCATATTTACCCATAGCATTTCTTTTTTCATTCCTTTCTCCACAGTCAGATGAACAACTAAAATGTGTTTATGTTTATCTCATCCTGGATATGATTTTAGGACTGCTTTTATGTCAGAAAATAAAAAAATACGATTGTGCCTATGATTACTCAGTGAAAAGAGTGTTGTAAATAGATGCCCCGATAATCAGCCTCAGTGTTCTCTTTGAAAACTGCCATCGTCGTGGAAGGAAACTGTTTTGAGTCGGACTAAATCGCTCATATATTATGATTATGATGACTCGTGAAATCTAGCAAAATACCACAAAAGTATTTCACTAGAGAGCGACATTAGAGACAGCCTCAGGTCTGACTGAGTCAACCTTTCACAAGAAGTAGTATAATTTAATTAATTTAATTAATCTGATTAATTTTCACCCCCTCAGCAATCTATTCACTGGCCGCAAAATCGAATCTGACATGACACTTACCATTGGAAAAAAAATGATTAATCACTGGGTTTAAGAGAGGAACATGTAGATGTAGGATTGTGTGTGTGTGTGTCTGTCCGTGTGTGTTATAAGCAGAGAATTACTTGTTCACCAGCTTACTCCTGCACGCTTCATGGAGATATCCTAAACTTGCGCAGGGTTTGCTGTTCCTAAGCGCCGTGAGTTGCAGCCTGGCCCCATGTCCTATTTTCCAACACATAGTGGTGAGTATTATTATTATTATTATCACAGCCGTGGCATCCTTCATAACCCACGGGGCTCCCATTTTGTCACAGGTATATGGCACATTCCATTACCTCCCTCAGCTCTGACACAAACACGCCATCCACGTTTCCCCACAGAGCACGCGAGCGCACGTTACCCTGCCTGGATGTAACATAGCCGGCCCACTATCGCTCGTCTCATCCGTTACACTCTGCTCCCATTCAATCAGAGCCTCATGCCTCAGAGGAGCTGCAGATAAAATTCTCATTATCTTAGCCCACAGAATTAAAGGGACCAAACCAAGGGGGCACACAAATCTTACACTGAGAAGTACAGTATGCAATTATCATACCCTCAGCACCAGCACACACACACACACACACACACTCTCCAAACGTGGGGACTTGGAACTCAAGCTGAGTGCTCTTATCCTAATTTGTACACCATGGGAGGTTTTATTATGGGAACAGTTTGGTGTTCATCTTAGTGCTCTTCTAAGGAAAGTCTGCTTCAAATAGAAACTAAACGAGATATCCACAGTGTTGGACTTGTTTTGCCTTGTTGTTTTTGTGTTTGTGTGCTTGTGTGTATGTGTGCGTCCATGACCATTATCCAAATTTGTGTTCACAGCAGTTTTGACTGTGCAACTGTTCTTCTGCAGTGAGCAAGTAAATTAGTGCAACCCGCACTAGATTTAATATGATGTGCGTGTGTGCGTGTGCACATATCTCACAGCGTGTCAATGTTTGATCTTAAATCTGCATCAGTATCTGTTCCGTCATGCCCGTGTGTGCGCGCGTGCGCGTTCGTCCCAGAGAGTGAGCAAGAGCGCTACATGTGAGTGTGTATCAGCTATGGAGTGTGTGAGTGAATGTCGCCGAGGGAAATTTCTTCAGCACATGGAGACCCCATTGTTTATTCATGCTTTCTAAATTGAAGTGTGCATCCCTGTATTCTCCAGGCTGTGCTCTCTTGTGTATAACAGACAGTGAGGGAAGAAAAGGGAAAAAGGCGAGGAGAGAGCGAGAAAGAGGCAACCCGCTTGAATCAGATTTCCTTTCTTTTAAGTCTATTCTAGTAAATGGTATTAAATTGAGTAGAAGATAATGAGAGCCATTTGTCCATATTAAAGAGAAGTTCTCTCCACTTGAAATAAGAATCCGGTCCAGGAATCTTCATTGCTGCCGGCCCTTAGTTTCCTTTGAGCCCTCCATAGCTGTAGTTCACTGCTCCACAGCAATGTGCTATTGGATTGACACAAACCTCAATAGTAATCTGAGTTAGATTGGATTACTATGGAAGGCTCGCTCCCATAACCCTCCTTCCCCCCAGAACATTACGTGATATTGATCGTTTCCATTTACAGTTCTATTGATGCCTGGCATTCCATTGTCTCTATCCCGTGTCGTCCCTGTATTGTCAATATTCGAGTTGGGGCAAGCTCTGGATTTTTTAAAGTTTTTATCTATTTATTTATTTATTTTTAAAGGCCTTTTTCCACTTTAGCATTCAATCAATTCGTGATGGCTCCGCTCATCATTGGCTTGGCAATAGACCTTTCAGATCGTGTGAAGTGGAGAAAATGTTCATCCAAATACCATAATATGATTAGAATTATAAACATCATTTGATGTGAAGGAGAACACACTGTGGTGTTCTTTTTGAGTAGGTTGCAGTTCAGCTGCTTCTGAAGAATGTCTTTGTTATTATGGCCAATGTGTTAGTTGAATTAATCAGCATCAGTGTGGGATGTACAGAACCGCTCCACTGGTTTCCCTTGGCCGGCTGGGAATATCACCCCAACTGTAACCTGCACCATGCAGGTGGTGAGTCCATACGATGGTCCCATGTAGTCTTTTTGGGCTGAGCACGGCAGGGTTACATGGGCTGCCCAGCCGCCCCGCTGCTTAGCTGCAAACTTTACTCCCAGGCCTTGATCCAGGAGTGGGCCCTGGTAACCGTATTTGTGCCATTTGTGCGGGCCTGGTGAAGGCACAACAAGGGCGAATGACGTTCACTGGCAAGGCTTCCATAAACCTTTTTCACATTCACATATTCCTCTCACGCTCTTCATCAAACACAAGTAGGTCACCTACAAAATGGCTGCCACTTGGCCACCCTCTCCGTCCTCCTTCCTGTCAGCATATGTTTCTCTTAAGTCTTAGCCAACAAGAGGCTCCTGAATAATGCACACGGACAAAGCACCCCAAAGACAGACAGACAGTCAGGAGATTTGTTGCCCATATTTCAGGCTCTTTTCAATATGCATTCCTCAGCCAATTTTCCCCCGCACAGCCTTTAATTACCTGTCTTAATAGGATCCCTGTAAGAGTGGCGGGATGTCTTCACTAATGTCTACGACTGGATTATTACACTGTCCTGAAATCCACATAGATGCCTCTGAAAAGGGGGAGTTGAGGAGTGCAGGTTGGGGGCTGGGGATCTGTGGAACAACAGACACTTGCCTTTTTGTTTCTTGGTCTCACAATTGCACGGCCCAATTTGCTGAGTGTACCTTTTAATTAGGTAAGTCATGTTGCTAATCTAAGTCTAAGGTGCGTGTGTGTACACGTGTGCATTCATATCTTTATAGCTTTGTGTGTTTATGAATGTATCCCCCAGTCCTCAAAAACAACCTCTAACTCTTACGGCAGACATCATGGTGCACAGGCGTTCATCTTCAGGTGTTTTTGTCTTTTCATATTCCTTCATTCACTTCAGTCACAACCCTAGCATTTAGCTCATTCCACTTTAATTAAAGCACACACGCATTGCAAACTGCAAACATATGCTTGTATATGAGTGAGCAGTGAATCCTTGTGTCCATATGCTCATTATAACACAGCTCATCACAACTGAGTAAATAATGTTTGGTTTCATTCCACTCATGGAAGATACCCAGCTCCAGATCCAGCTCATATTCCATAAGTGTCTGATATTGAATGTCTCTTCAAACTTCACCTTTTAGATATAATAAAGGCCAAAATGTTTTCAATTAAAAAAGAAATCTCCAAAGTGCAGGTTGTAGGTGGTCAGAGGTGGCCTGTTGCCCTTATGCTTACATATTTTGTTTCTGCTGTGGCTGTAAAGAGACCCAAATCCCCTTAGCTGTAGATCACAGATCACCACAGGTGTGACCTCGGCCTAAATGCTCTCCCCTCTCCTGATGGATAGACAGACTGACTGCCTGCCCCCTGAAATTACCTTCACGTGTTAATTTACTGTAACATTATCTCATTCCCTCACCAGGTGTGTATCAACGTTAGAACTCTATATGTCTGTCCAAACTCAACGGGACACTAATGTTCACGTCACCTCGGGCTAACTTTGGACATCATTTCTAAGAAAAATGTCAGCAGTGTGGAGTGTTGAATATGAAGTTACCCCCAGGCCAATAGAGAGATGGAGTTTCCCTTTATTAGTGTATCCACACTAGTTACTCACAAAGTTGTTAAAAATCAGTGTCAAGCAGCATTGATCATGCTTGAGATAAGGAGTGATAAGAGAGAGGCTTTGGTGCCACTGGATACACAATCAATAATCTGAGGACATCGCACTACAAAAATTCAGTCCTCAAAAACAAGAAAAAAAGAAATGGGATTTTTTTAACTGAAATTAAGGAAAATCGTCTGCCAATACAAAAAGCTAATTTGCCTATTTAGTCTCAAAGAATCCACAGATATCATAGTTAGACGAAACAAGCTGATGTGTGCAGATTTAAAAAATCGGTATGGCGGAAAATACAGTAAATCTAGTGCAAGAGCCTGTGTCTTGAATTAAGGCTACATGTCAAGGAAATTGAGGAGAAAAATGGTATTTTAGTCTTTTGAATAAGTTGTTATGAGCTGTGTTAAGATACAAACACTTGTTTAAAGCATTAGAAAGAAGATTTGTTTCCTTAAAGATGGTAATATCTTTTCATTTCTTTATTACAAAGTGGCTGTAATGTCTTCCAAAAAAAATCAAGTTGATGTTCATGAAGATCAAACACACACGGCACTTCCACATGAAAAATGTGCAATTTGTTAAAGCTTTTTTCCGCCACATAATTTGAGAAGTATTTAGATTGTCTGCTAAACCAACTGCAAACTGGCCAATGGAATACATCTCTATTATCGATTCATGAATTGCTGTGCTGTGGCCTAAGATTGACAGTGAAGTCAGTGATTTCCATTTGGTCATTATCCATTCTTACGAGAGGAGATGAAAAGGATAAGATGCTTGAAACTACAAATCACGGCATTGAGCGAGTAGCTTTCTCAGTATTGATCAAACGGCTTAAAGCATCTAATTAACAGGAAACAGTAATAATATCTCAGTAACAAGTTATGGTATCTAATGATTGAGGACAAATAGCTTGAAACAACTCAAATACATATTGCATGTGTAGAAAAAAAATCTGGTAGGAAGAGACAAACAAACCAACAGTGTGTGCTCAAGTCACTAATTCACCAGATCACAATCTCACACGTGGTTACAGGTTTAGGCCAGGTTCAAAATTTCAAGCTCAAGTTCATGTCGTCTGTGTGTGCTCAACTCAAACCCAAGTACATTTTTTCTGCAACACTGCATCACAATGAACACATAAGTTATCCCCCAACATACACACGATGAGTATTCAAATATATTAAAACATTGTATAATCAGCACGGAAATATTTACATAGCCTGGAATGCAAACTGAGACATGACAAAAACAACAAGTCATTTTTCTTTATGTCCTACCCGTGGTAAAAACATCGGCCCGTGCATAATCACCCTGGCCTTTCTGCATATGCTTTACATCAACACGGAGATTTAAACGTAACCGTCCCGCCTGTAGACAGGTGCCCTGTTCTTCCGGCAGCATGAATATGTATTAGACATCTTTGCAGCACTCAAATACTTTGCATAAAAGATGATGGCCGCATAACGTAAGGATGATTTGCAATGCATAGGGAGCATATGAAGGTTGTGTGCTTCATCTTGGCTAAGCCCGGGTCTTACCTGTCATTGCTTCTTTCTCCCTCGATTTCCATTTTTAACCCTCTTCTGATTAACTACCACAGTACAGAGGAGATGGAGAGTTGACTTTAGTCTGGAAGCTGTGTTTAAATTCCAGTTTTCCGCAATTTATTGAAAAGTCAACAAAGCTCAAGTAGGAACTGGCATTGTTTCAATTACACGATGATTTGCTTTGTTTTGCTCTCACTATTAAGATCAGGGTTAAACATGGAACAGGCTTTCCACAATGTTTTAGCTCTCACGGATTTAATAATCATGACATCCATGAACTTGCGTGTGTCTCTCGTGAGTTGGGTGCAACGCTAAATCCTATAATAAGAGAACTGCCAAATTTCAACTCAATATATTATAAATTGTTGCTGTTGCTTTCCATCTGGTGTAGCTGCAACTTTTTCCTCTCAAATTAAAGAAAACCTCAGTCTCTCTTCCCCGCACAGAAATTTAACACTAGACATCATGTCTTACATAACCACTAATTTGTAAAATCTGTTTCCATTGCAGTTTTGTGTGTGACTTTTTTATCGACTCGACACAAAATCTATCCCATAGACTTTTTTGTAATATCTGATTTTTTTTTCAGTGCTTCCATGACCCTTTTTTCAATTTGAAGTTGCAAATTGAAAAACGGGCAAGTGAATAGAAACCCCACAAGTGCTGATAGAGAGAGAAAAGGGGAAGAGAGAAGGCACAGGAGAAGGAGAAAAAGAAGGAAGAATAAAAAAGGATCCAAATAAATGTTAAAGAAAAAATAGGCAGGAGAAAAGGGGGAAGGGTATAAAGTGTGTTGTATTCCTAAAAAATGTGTTGCACGGTGTACATAGTATGTTGACTCGGACTCTCCCGGCTTGCTATGGCTGACGGGGGGGTTGCTTTTCACCCTTTGAGCACTCCGGGAAGTCGCTGATAAATAAAGGGACGTGGTGAGGATGACTTGCTATGTTCACTGGGGCTGCAGGTGGGTCTGCCTCAAATTCACAATGGATGGAATACAGCCAGGTGCCCTGCTGGCAAGGGATGTGTGTGTGTGTGTGTGTGTGTGTGTATGTCTGTCTGTGTGTATGTGTGTGTGAGAGTGAAGACTGAATTTGCATATGCGTCTGTTTGTAAGCCTGTGAGGTTAACCAAAAAAATCCTTGCTGGTCCTCTAGGACTGCATCTAAGCCACACTCCAACATATCAGGGGACTCAGGAGAGGAT
The DNA here is from genome assembly GCA_900303265.1 of Brotula barbata. Classification (NCBI taxonomy): domain Eukaryota; kingdom Metazoa; phylum Chordata; class Actinopteri; order Ophidiiformes; family Ophidiidae; genus Brotula; species Brotula barbata. The sequence continues at coordinate 84,502 of OMNV01029247.1, read as the reverse complement.
GCACATGGAGGTGGATGTATGTGGGTGAGTGTGTGTGTGTGCCAACGTCTCAGAATGCCTGCGGTTTGATTTCTGCTTTATGTGTATTGATTCTGTCAGTGCTCCAGAGGCACGCAAGGGCTCGCCAAGCTCACACCTCAGCTCCACAAAATAATCACCTGCATTTGGAGCCTTTGCTCAGCAGTACACACACACACACACACACACACACGTACAAACACAAATGACCAATATATGTTTTAACACTGACGTCAATGATTTTCACAGCTACACAAACGTACTGTTACACGCACGCTCATGCACACGTGCGCTCCTTAAAGGGTAACTCACTCCTGCTGACGTTTGTTTTGCATCAACAGAAAATTTACATCACGAGGACAGCAGGGATAAATCTTTAATTTCTGTTGTGTAGATAAAAGAGCAGAATGAGGTATGAACGCAGCATATATCAGCACAACTCTGATGGCCTTTTATTTTGCTGCCGCTGCTGCTCTTTGCAGTTCTCTTTGTCACCACAGTAACTCCTTGTCTGGGTAAACAACTGTTAAAGCAATTTAGTTACAAGGCATGAGCTCTGGTTACAACTTCATTTTCTGCAACTTGAGTCAGCATTTCTAAAATGTGTCCATGTCTGAGCATAAGGAACACTCCATCAGTGCTTGTTTATCGTGAGAGAAAGCATATCTGACTTCTACTTGGTGAATTCCCTTTTGTTATTTGTATGTAATAAACCAAAATCCTTTCACATATGTTCCCTAGGTATTTTCTTAGAACCAGGATAGATTTATCAACATTAGCAGCTGCAGGAAACGCGTATTTGAATGTGCATTTCAATGTCTTTGATATGACTGCTGAAGGATGGAAAACTCACACCAAGAAGATGAGCTAACTTTTCCTGTTATCCACTGGTATCAGAACTGGATATGAATCAGCCTGAGCAAACTCAGACCCAGACTCAGGGCTGAAAACATGCAAAGGTGCTCCCAGTGGGTAACTAATTTTGTTCTTACACCATATTTAGATTCTTCCTCACCTATATGATTGGGTTTATTTTCTCTCTGTCTGTCTTTCTGTCTGTCTCACATGCTTCAGCGATCACCATTCTGTCTCGTTCATCCTCCTTTCGCTTTTGTCTTTGTCTCCGACCGTTCCGGTCACGGCACGTCGCGTTCGCTTCATTTTGCTTAGAATAAGCATTTTCACTGCTACGTTAATGTCAAGCCGCAGTATTTCTTAGTTCACTCATCTCGTCTCCTCTTTGTGTCTTTTTCTCCGCGCAGCCTTTTTCCATTTGTCTTCTCCTTTCCACCGTTCCTCTCACTTACTCAGTAAGCAGCTTGGGTTTTTAAACACACTGCCCATCTGTCACGGCAGAGAGTTGCCATGAAATGGCCAACTCCTCGGCATCGCTCTGTGATCCTCTTATATGCTGTGAGCATGGCACTCACCAATCTCCCTTTGGGGAGAGAGGAAAAAACCCTCCTTTCGTCTCCCTGTAAGGCAAAGTGAGACTGTCAGATTTAGATGGAGCTGCGAGACAGGCTCGTCCTCTCAGGCTCACACTAAAGGGCACAGCTTAAGGAGCAAGCCCATGGTTATGGTATTATAAAAGGGACACACCCAGCACATCATGTTCAATCCCTGCCAGAGAATTATGGGCAAACAGGAAGTGTCTCTGTGCCATCGCAGCCAGTGCACGGTTTCATTTCCTGGCTGGCAGGCAAAGTGAATTCCATAAAGTCCCACCCATACATAAATGATATTGCCCTCACCTGCTGTCCTGTATGCTTCAAGCCACACTCCCCACACACACACACACACACACACACACACACCCTTATACCAAAGATATGGCAGCTAACTTTCAAACCTGACTGCAGATAAATCTCTCAATTTGTCTCGTGTGAATTAAAGTGACTGATAGTAGCTCCACTCTGAACTGAACAGACAGTTTATGGCTTATAGTTTTGCCGTTTACATTTTTTGTTATATTCACGTTCTCTGCTCACATCTACAAAGAAGGCACGATTACTCAGTTATGTTCGGTGCACCTGCTATAAATTGAAGCGTACAAGCACGTAGAGCAGGAATTGTGCACTATTCAAATGGAATAGGCACCGGGGAAAGGAAATCGACCATCGCATGTGAAAATACAAACATAAATGAATCAGTATTCAGTGATGGATTCGTCTATAAATACAACAAAAGATAATTGGCTCTTTGAGCTGTGGAGGTGTCCCTTAGTGCAGAGTTGGCATGTGTCTGAATGCCCATGGCCCATTTTTCATCTCTGCAAGTGTGTTCGGTGACTAATTCACGAGACTAAAAGAGTAGGAATTGTTTGTTTGAGGATAATGGATATAAGCACAAGTCAGTTGTCTCTCAATCATGTTTAAATATCATGAACAGTCAGAAGAGGGACCTGCGTAAAATGAAACAGTGGTAATGTGGCATTAGCAAAATTACTACTTAGCCTTGATGTGGCACCAGACAAATATCCAGACTTTGAATAATTCCATTCATTCTGATATTTACACAAGGTCAATAGCTCCACGGTTGGATTGACCTTTACATCAGTTTTAACCATACATTGAATTGTGTGATTAGGTACATTGCAAATCTGCCCTGGAGACGCAATCTTCATCTTTTGGCTGCTCCATTATTTATAGCAGTTGTCTGGCTGTGAACTGTGGCTGGGTCTGATGTGTAATCTAGAGAGGATCGATGCCTGACAGCTGAAGTTGGGACAGAATACCTGTCCTGTGTAACCTCAAATGTCCGGGGGGAAATGCAGAGGGGACATTTTGAAACTGCAAATAAAATTTGTTGGCACCTTAATCAAAATGTCAGCCTGTGCCTCTGTCTGCCCTTCCATCCCTCCTCAAATTCTCTGCACTAAAATTGGGCACACAGTATTAGTAGTAGCAGTGGTAGTGGGTAGGTCATGCTAATAATCAGCCTTCCAACAAAGCTGCCCAATAAAAATGTAATGTTTGGAGGCCAAGGTTCTTCAGGTACTTGCTTGTATGAGCAAATTATATGCCCGCTGCTCCCACTTTCTGCTGTCCGCTTTATTCACTCTTTAATGGGAAGCAGAAAATAAGTAGGACATTGGAACATCTTATTGTCCCATGTGACATTACTTGGTTCCGATAAAACACAAAGGGTTTGCATACTTCAGCTGTTAGCTTTAGCTTTGTTCAAACCCAATTTTCATGTGGTGAGTTGACATGTTTGGGGAATTGGAGCGCTGTGCATTTTCCAAACACTTGAAGAGAGCACCATCTTAAAGCTAGAAGCCATATGCTCACGTTGATATGTTCTATCTATCTATCTGTCTCTCTGTTTCTCTATTGCTATCCATCTATCTATCTTAGTGTCTAATGTAATATTTTCTCATGGAACAGTAGGATGCACACTTACTGTGTAAAATATAGTATAGAGAAAAACATGACAGCAAAATATTTAACGACCCTGCACCATAGTTGTGCTGCTGTTTGGTCAAAGATAGGCTGTGCTAAGCTTTGCAATAAGAAAAAGAAACCATCTTTTGACACGATAACATTTGAGGACCCATTTCATTTGTCGCAGGGTTATCTTTCTCTGGAAAGTCCCTCAATACTTCCCACCATGTCTCCTTCTCAGTTTTGTTGGCAAAAGGCTCATGCGCTTAGCTGCAGGCCACACCACGGTACAGCCGTAATCTCAGCAGTCGTCTGATCAGGCCCAATTTCAAACACACCATGTCCTAAGACGCTTCTCAGTCATTGCCAATTGATTGCAGAGCTTCCGGCGAACAAAGTGGCGCATGGCCAGCGGGCCACTGAAAACATTCAGCAGACCTGATCTCTTCTGGTAATTCAGCTACTGCTGCTATTTGCAGACATTTTTTTGGCATAAGAGAGTTGGACGTTTATACTTTCCAAGACATTTTTTATCTTTTATCGCATAAAAATGGGCATGATATGTGATTTGACGTGACACAATTTCTAGATTCAGAATTTCACATTTGACCTATGTCTGCATAGGTTTTTGCCGTTTGTCATTGCAACGCATTGCTTTTACATAAAGCTGCACTTTATATTAACTCTGTTCATAACCAAGGTCCAGTTCTGTTGCACACTCATCCCTGCAATCTGAAGCTTTTTCCTACGTCTCAAATCGATCTTCTGCTCCTACGTGTCCTTCAGCCTGTGAAAAGGCCTTAAATGAATCGATGCGTCTACATTCTAATTCCAATCTATCATTATTCGTGTACAAATATACAGTCGGCAATGCAGAAAATTGAGAAAGAAAAGATCAAACTTTGGAATCTACAACTAAAATGGAACCAGTGTGGATGCTTAAAGGTTCGGGACAGTTTACATGCTACCACTGACGTCACAAGCTCCAGTTTTAATCACAAATGCCTGCAGCTCTTTAAGAACTTTACACCCTTACGATTTCATGTTGCTCAAAAAGCAAGCAAGAATGTCCTGGGACCAAACCCTGTACCAGTGCCTGTACCATTTTATCATTTCTGTATTAAGTTTCTCTACAGTGTATTGTTCCCCGATAACATGACTCTCACTTATCTTCATTCATCGTTTTTTTTACCCCTTATACCTTTGAGTGTTCCTGTAGAGCAGTGGTGTAACTGACCATATCTTGTCTTACATGTGGGTCCCTCGTCTTCCTCGTCTCCCTCATGTTTCCTCTGCTTGCTGTCCAATCCTCCTTCCTCTCCCTCCAAGCTAAACACCCTCACCTCACCACTTTCTCCTGTCTGCTATGCTTGGTTAGCTTCTTACATCCCCAAGGGGTGGCCCGTCAGCCTCCGATGCTGAGCTCTGCCTGGGCATTGCGTGCCTGCGCTGCTCACCAGTAGAGTTTGGGTATCATCTGTCTGCACATCCGAGCCAGTCCCACTGCTTCAGGCGCAGTGTATCTGTAGAGTTTCCTGGCTGTGTCTTCTCCGAATGGTGGGGCCTGGGAGCTCCATCCAGTGCCAAACAGAGCTAAATGAAGCATGAAATAATTATTGTTTAGAGTTGCATTTGCTTCAGACTGCCGTCATATCACATAAGCTTTTATTAAAATCACATGTTGCGGAGTACGGGCCTTTTCATTTGATTTTCAATATTTAATAATTACATGTGCATATCTCCTCCACTGTTATAGTAGTATAGTGTTTCTCATGTATGATGCAAGTACGCTGACAGAAAAGGGACCTGGTTTCAAAAACACACACACACACATACGCACGCCAAGCCAAAGCCAAGCTGAAGTTTCCTTGTTTTTTTGATAGAAACTACCCATCACAGTGTGTGTCTGGGTTCATGTGCCGCTGCAGCCTCCCTCAGACATGAAGCTGGAGTCTACCAGGGATGCCAATACTTTTGACCTTGCTGTATACAAGTAGCCGTTTGGAGGTGGAGATTCCAAATAAGCACTGTAGTAGAAAGGTCTTAATCACAAGCTGCCCTTCCTGAGACCTTGTCTGGTACCTTGTTTTCTTCCCACAGTGCTCATAACATCCTGCTGTGCCCAGCTCCCCTTGACCCACTAAATCTTCAGAGGCAGCACTAACACACATCTGAAGGACTCTTGAATGTCTCTCCTGCTATTCAGCTGAGCTAAGCTGACCCAAATTGTACCAGTTTGGCATCTTTCTTTCACAGGGAGGTGATGGAAATTAGTCCAGATTAGTTTCAATTTCTTTATTTCCAAGCTAGACAGAGGTTCCACCCTATTCACATTGGAGTCAGACTTTAATACAATGTTTCTATGAATCAATTTAATATTATAAAAATGCCTGCAGTTGTTTTGGCTGCAAAATAGTTTAATAAATGACGTGAGGTTATTGAGAATATCCATGGCTAATCTCCAACTAATAATAAATTTTGTCCACTGGCTGATTTCCACAGGACTGTGTGTTCTTCGCCTTATTGTGGTTTTAGCAAACATCTCTTTAATTTTCATTATGTCACCATATGGCCTCACTTTGCCAATTAAATTCGTGCAGCAACAAAAGTAAAATCTGAAACGATCCCAAGAAATTGTGTTTTCTGCCTGCCACCATCATGAGGAATAATATTTCATGCATGATGCGCTTTGGCAAATGATATTATGTTCGTGTATCATCAGTTCCTGGCATGTGCTCAGATTGTAATGACAGATATCTCCTTAGGAACGCCAAGGCACTCACGTCTTCCCCAAGCTTAGGGATTCTTCTGACCAATTCATCCTTGGGTGTCTGCTTGCTGGCATTGATTGGACCTAATGAGCTTTACATGGTGATAGAACTTTGTCTGATAGAATGTAAAGTCTGCAATGAAGATGATGTTTATTGTTGGTTGCGGACGAGTGGGAAGCAGCATAAGTGGAAAAATTAAAACAATAAGCAATTACACGGAGTTTCTCAAATTTAGCCATTTAGCCTACAGCAGTTTGAATTAACAAATGTTGTTGCCAATGTTGTTGGCACAACATTCATACATCTACACATTTTTTCAGAGATATTCTGTTCCAAAATATTGCTACTTATCACAATATATTGCATTGTTTGATATACAGTCTATCAATTCAGTTTCCAGCCTCTAAGTGAACAAACTTGACTCTCCTTTCAAAATTATCAGTGCATATCATCTCACTTGACTTAATATGCAGAGCTCAGCTCAATTAGGGGTGCATCCCATTAACCACATAGTGTACTTCGCTGCTTATGAGGTGCCATTAAAACACTCACCTTCACAGGTCAATAGGAATTTTAAAGCTCTGTAAGAATGTTGAAAGCTGGCTTTTCTAGACTAATCATTCACTTACCCTGGGTTCCCGCACAATACTTTGCAACACACACATATTCACACACTTATACTGGACTTGCTGGGATCAGATTTACGCGTTCAAGCGTCAATTGGGAGGTTGTCCATTAGGCAAACAGGTTGATCTCATTAATACTGCTGGGGTCAATGAAGTGTACGATTGGTGTCTCTAATGACTTGACTCTCTATCTGCAATGCAGTGAATGATGATCTGACTTAAAGGCACAGGCTGCAGAAAATCTAGACTTGACTCCCTCACACGGAGGCTGAGTGAATAATGGCCACAGTGCTCCATCTCATTCAAACATCGCCTCCACAGCTCAGTCAAACACTGCATCGCAATGTATTTTTTATTTTCATTGCCTTCTTTAGTGATAACTAACACTGATGAACGGTCTCCCATAAACAAATGTAACGTTCCGAGAAAAACACCAGATGTGCGAGAGTAAAAGGATATCTCCCTGACTGTAATGCAGGCGGTATTTTTGAGCTTCCACCACAATAGCAAATAATAATCTTAGCAATTGGCTTTTCAAGCCTTCTGTCTACTTTGATATTCAAATTCTTAATATTGGCAGGATGCATGACTGCAGGTGAGTGTTTGAGTATGAGGAGGTGGTGGGCACAGGAATAAATATGAGATTATGTACTTGAAGACCTTAAATGAGCTTTTTAATATGGTTAACATGTATCTATGCGCTTTCTGTGCACCTGTACACATGGGAGTATATGCCTGGCTTAAGCCCAGATGTGAATGTACATTTGTTCAGTCCTGGCAGCCTGTGCCACACAGGAATCCATCACAATTCTGTTTGTTTAAAGTGGCAGAGCACGGATCAACCTGGGTGTAATCACCACCGTCCCTTGGGAGCTCTTAATTGATCGGAGGCTATCAAAGAGAGATTGTGACAGCGCAGAAAGGTCAAAGATCAAGAGCTGTGATCCTCAATCACATATGTATATCATCTGAAGTGATGAGGATGGTTCAAAGGTTCTCTGACAGATGTCATTAGATGATAGCAGTGTAATATTTCCATGCTTACAGCTGAAAAATTAATCCAGACCAGTGTTGGGGAAGCAACATTGCTTTAGCTGTAGCTACTTCTTTTAATAACTTATTACTTTGAAGCTACATCAAGTTGCCATATTTAGTATTTTTGCTGTTTTATTCGCAGAGCAAATGACTGGAACAATGGGAAACCAAATGGTAGATGGACTGCATTTATATAGCGCGCTTATCCAAACGCTGTACAATGTTAGCCTCACATTCACCCATTCATTCACACATTCACACACCGACAGCCGAGGTAACCATGCAAGGCCCACTTGCTTGTCGGGAGCAATTCAGGGTTAGGGACTTGCTCAGGGACCTTCGATATGGACGGGTGGGGATCGAACCGGCAACCTTCAATCACTGGGCGACCACCCTACCACCTATTTGTTTTTGCAGTGTATCCCTCAGTAATCATGGCATGATTTCAGTAAGAGCCTGTTTTTTTATTGGTAGCCAAGTGTACATGCTGATTTCTGTCTGAAAATGGGGAAGTTTACAGTACAACAGGAAATAAGACATTTGATTCATGGGAACATGGAAAAATGAAGTAGCATTATGATGAATGTGTTTGTATAGATATTTCCCTTAAGGCGACCGGGAAGAGTGATGCATGCTGGGATATGTTCCAGGGAGTAGCACTTCCAGGAGATGCTTATTATTTGTGTGTGTGTGTGTGCGTGTGTGTGTTTTGAGCAAAGTGCAACAACAGTGCTTGTCATTGAGTTACTCTTCAACTGACAAGTAGCTGTGTAGCCACACTATTATCAAACTACGCAGCTACTTAACTACTAAAATATGATAAATTACTGGATTGGATTGCATTTCTTTTAAAAATAGTCTAGTTACTGTCAAGTCAAGTTGGTAGCTTTGCTGCTTGTAGCCCAAACACTGATAAAGACCCTTATTTCTATGATTAATCATATCATACCAGACATTCTCAAGACAAATGTGGAAAAAAAAGCTTGAGATGGTTTTGTCTCCATTCCTCCTGCTCTTCTTAAAGCGCTCATTCACCGTTTCGATTCATGTTCAATGGACCTGACAGGCCCTTAAAAGAGACCCTTCTAATCTCTCTTTGAGTGTCAGTTGCCTCCTCTGTTCTCCATCTGAAAAGATGCTGTTTATCTGACCGTAGCCCTTCCCAGTGCCATTTATGCTTATCGACCATGAGAAAGTCCCTGAGCTTGCTCCTTGTTCATTAAAAGTTTCCTCGGACTCCTCCTCAAAAGTGCATCCTTCCGTCTGGGTGGAGAGACGATGGAGGAGAATTTAAAGAAGGATGTGCGCAGGAGAGGCCGTGTGGTGGACATTATCTCTCCATCGGAGTCCTTGTCTTGTTCTCTTTGATTTAATTTTCTTTGACGCTCTCTCCTCCTCCTGTCTATATCCTTGGTGGATTGGTAATAGCCCCGCCCCCCCCTTTTTTTTTTTAAAGATTTGTTTCCTTCCTGCTCAAGTCTGCTTGTTATTTGATCAGCTGTGTTAACTCTGATGTGGTCCGTGTTAAAAGGATGTCTGTGACCTACATTGGCATTTAATTTGCTGCGGTAGACCTGAGCAGATTTCACAGTCAAAATTTTGACTTTAAAGACCTTCATTTACATTAGTATCAGATAGACCCACTGGGTTTCATCTCATCCCAGCGGAGTAAGACATCAAAGTGAACAAAATATTGGCTGTGAAGTTGAGAAGAAGAAGAAATTCCACTCTAGTGACTTATGGCGTTTGAACTTTGAAACGCTTGTTTTTATTACCTTGAGTCACTGTCAATTTCTAATCCCAAACTGATATTTGTAGTCACCAATAAAACAAGCACTGTCTGAGTAGCGTCCAGACTGACACTAAGTCAAAATACCTCTTCAGTTTGGTGCTTTGTACCCCAAGGATGGAAAAAAAGGAAGGAAAGGAGCAGAGAGATTTATGCTTTTCATGTGGCCATGTGTTTAATTTATCAATAAAGCTGTCACGCCTCCACTAACCTGGGCGGTTGTGCCCTCGCATTAATCAACAAACCAGCATCAATCTGTGCGTCCAGAGCTGCTGGCCGGCACTCCATTACATTGACCGGAGCAAGGTTGTCCCTAAGCCAAAGTTTGATGACTGATACCTGTCGTGCTGAACAACACTCAATGGAGGAAACATTCCAGAGTTACCTACAACTGTCTCCCCAGCCAGCGGCGGGCAGGAAGAAACTGATAAGTGTGCATGAATGGAGGGACTTCTTCCCTTGGTCGGCTGTGTTCTGTTTCTTGTTAACAAGCAGGTAATTATGGATAGTGGTTTGGGCCATCCGTCAGCAGCGAGCAGCAGCAGATTGATACGACCTGGGCCCTATCCTGTTTTCATCCCCCTTGCTTTTTTAGATCCTCAGGACGTGATTTGGGAAATGGCGAGCTCCAGCACTGTCATCCATCAATTTCTTACTCGTTTCCCCAGCGGAAGGAACCAGCGTGTTGGAAGATTGTGTACCATAGGGGCTCAGGGAAAAGAGAGAAGGTTAGCAAAGAATGGAGAAAGAGATGGTTAAATGGGAAGGGAAGAGTAAGGAGACTACAGCTAAAGCATGGAGACAGAAGAAAAGGCTAATGCTGGTGGTGGTGATGATCATAATGATGATGATGCAAGGAGAGAGGAGGAGGTGGAGAGTGACTTAAGACTTATAATTAGAAGATAATAACCAGTAGCAATTTTCTTTACTTAATTACATAGCAATACAGTAGCAGGATAATGAGTTCCTCTTTCTTTCATAATTAGATTCAGCCTAAGTTGACAGACATTTGTTTAACTGTAATTGAAATGATGTCCAGCGTGCTACTTTCAAACCATAATTGGGATGTCACACAGTTGGAGATACTTGTAAAGCAATAACCAGCCTTAGGTTAATGTTTGTATGAGAGGATAAGGTCCTTACCTGCCATTTCCCGCAAAGTGGTCATGTCAAAAACAATTAAGCCTCAGTGAATCGGGGAAACAAACAAAGCTTTGGCACATTTTCCAATTAACAGAGGGCAAATGAAACATGGTGTCTCTGGCTATTACAGTCTCAACACCATTGCCTTACTGTCTCCAAGGCAACTGGATGCAGAGAAGCCTGGTGGGTTTAAGAGTTGGGAGAGAGGCGTGAGGATTTATTTTTACATTTGTGTTTTAAAAACATTTACATTTTTGATCACATTCTACATGGTCAGAGCGTTATCCTGCTCCTCATCAAACAATTTGATAGTGAGACAAAACAGTTTACTGGCAGCGTGTTTGCTCACAGTGAATCTTGGCATCCTTTGACAATTCCTGCCTTTGTCGAGTGTCCTTGTTGTCCTTGTGAGTATAGCGCAATTGATGACCAAGACAATTTTAAGCCAGTCAATCATCAGTTCACACATGAAACCCATCTCAGGAACCTCTGAAATTCAGCTCATGAATATTGTATGTTGCATTGCCGTCGCATCGTTAAAGCTTCTTTGAGCTACTGTTATTGTTTGTGAATTGTTTTGACATCGTCTTGTCATATATTTGTACATCTCTTTCATTTCTGAATCTTTCCTCGAGTAAGAAAACTGACGGATGAAAGAGAAGAAGACAATAAGTAAGATGGACTCTTCTTTTCCTCTCCCTGAATCATCAGTGGGAGAAGGAAGTGAAACATTGATGGCATTATGGAAATTAGCATAATCAGAATTTCCGGAGCTTCATAAATGACTTTTGGATTATCCATTCAAGTACATTGTTGATGGACACTAATGAATCGTACTCAAGCAGAGGCCCTGTTTGTCTTGTGGGCATTCATCAGTTATTGTATACGTATGTCGCTCTAACTTTGTTAGTTTGAGATTGAAAGTTTGAGATTGAAAATGTGAGCTTTTTCTTTTCTTGTAAATATCACACTCATTTTCACACTTTTCTGTCTCTGTGTGTGCCAGAAGGATGAGAAGCACGAGCTCCACAAATGTAACTATGCTCAGAAAAAAGTCTTGGACAACACCCAGGGGAGATTTTTGCACTCCCTGGCCTGTAAGCTTTACGAATAAGCTTGCGTTCCAAATATTAAATTTTCAAGAACTTGCCTTGTATTTGGAGACGAAATGCTCATATCAAATCTTGAAAATAGAAATTCTACATGTTGCTGCATAGATCAATACTTTGAGAGCAAGTATATTATTTATTTTCCTGCACAGGTCTTTACAAATTTCCTTTTCTTTGTCAGTAATTGAAGACTTCTTGTGTTTTCCCACAAGCACTTCATTAAACTGGCAGTTAGAGTTGATCTTCAACGTATCTTCAATATATAACGGTACAAACCAGGAACAGCGGTATTGCTGGAAATGACACCACTAGATTAATGTGTGGGAGCTCTCTCCAGCAGGTGCAGATGATGGGACAGTAAGAGCAGTAAGAGAATTCCTGTCACTCATGTTTCTGTCAAAAAGATCACTTGCCACATGTGAGTAGTCGAAATTTACTCCTTAGGTGTGCTGCCCCTTAGGCCGGGCACACACTACGGACCCTGCAATTCAAATTGTGTTTGAATCACACAGTGTGCGCCCATCCTTGTTATTTCCCCTCCATCCATTGCACTAATGTGTTCCATTGATACTGTATGATTCCCATTATGTAAGTGCTGCAGCATTGCTTAGTTATGTGTAGGAGCTGATGGCGTGTTTTACTTAGTGCGACCTGTATGCACATACTTTATGGGGGATGTATGTATGCCATTTTGTAGCCCAATTATCTGAGGTAATCATGATCTGTAGAATGAAATGATAATTTCAACTTATTGAAACCAACTCACTGAATCAACACACCGACATCATTGCCTTTCACAGCACTGCCAAACCCACCCTGATGCTGAGCGTTGTGTGTTCAGCTCTCCTATGTACTTCTTAAAATGGCTGTCATTCATTTTCATTAACCGCTATAAATGAGGCTGACATCTGCTGTATTAAAAATGTAATTATCAGAATACATAAATATGTAATTGCTGCCACCTGCATAATTGATGCGCACTAATGCACAGTGTTGAACGTATAAACCTCCACTTAGCAGGCGCATGCCACCTGAACAATAGGTGGGCTCCTGAGTAATAATTGAGCCCACAGATGATTCCTTGGCTTGGGAAAATGTTAATCACAGAAGATGGATCCTTCATTAGCTGGCTCATCCATTAAGGCACCCTTCATATGTGTGAAGTAGAAAGAGGTGTGGAGAGGGAGTGATTCCGAACGCAGGAAGAGGTGAGGGATAACCCCTGACTCTATCCAGAGTCCACATTCCTACAGGGGGATTGGGAAACACAGATGACCTCAAATTCACACTGAGGAAGCGAAACACCAAATCAGCCGTGTACTTTGGGGCGGAGGGTGGGGGGAATCTAATTATATTTAAGTCATCTTCATGGTGATTAATATGTTGGCTTATGCATATACATGACATTGCATCAAAAGGACAAGCACATCTTTTCTAACGGAGGAGATGTGTCTCTGTATCTAAACTCAAGTACGAATGAGGCCACGGAGTCTCTGTGGTCCTCAATTAATCATGCCACACATTAAACTAATATCACTCCATGTGGTTGGTGGTTGTGCTGGTAAGCATTTCTGTGGTTTTTGCAGAGCAGCCCCAGGTTATGAATGTATGCATACTGGCAAGAAAGTATCCTTGACTTAGGAGAGGGGCAAGTGCAGGAAAAGAGGACAAGGTAAATGATAGTAAGTGAGTACAGTATATATAATGATAAACGAATAAACCTAATAGTGAATATGTATTCATTTACAATCAGGTCACTGAGATATGAGATATATTAGCACAGGTCCTTGGTCCTACAGATACATGGGCACACTGTCATCAGAGCCATTTTGAAGAAAATTAATTAAAAGAGAACACGTTAATGTGATCGTTCAGCACGATACTCATTGATTTTAATTATTTAACACTGACAATGAAGTATTTATGGAGTTATTTGTATTTCTATCAAGCACTTTGGGGTCTGAAGTGTCCAAAGGCTGATAGTTTGCCAACATTTTCATTTAAATGGTAGCAAAACACCCCACACCACAGTCTTGGGCAACTGGACTTGGTAGAAGATACTTGGAAGACATTTCACCTATCATTCATTCAAGGAACTTCTTTAGTTCTACGTGACTGTTGGTCCCAGTTACAGTATTTAACCTTTGTCGGGTCATCATTTAAGTCATCGATACAACGTAGTTTGTTCACACTCCTGGCAACCAACGTTTTGAGTTGTTGGAATTGCCACGAGGCCAAATGTGAGCAGTGAAGTCTCCTGGGAAGGAATGAAAGGACAGCATTGTAGATTGGTGCTAAGTGCTATTGTGGACCTCCTAGTCTTTTGTGAGATTTTTTTTACTTTTCAGAGATAGCCTCCTTCACTCCTCTGTCAATTCACCTGTCCTCCCTTTCCAAGATGTGTACCTTATAGTCCTTGAAGCAGTGTTCCTTGTCTTTCAGGTGTGGGTAGACTGCAGAGTCTTTGCCCTCATGCGTTGGGCCATGTGTTTGTTTATTGGTTAGTTTCTCCAATGTACAAGTATGCACATTCCTCAGGGCATGGGACTGTATACACTAGATTGCTTTTCTTGTGGTGGGCTGTGCAGTCTTTTGTCCGGACCAGCTCCTGTCGTACTGTGTTGCTGGGTTTTAGGAGCACGGAGAAGCCATGTTTTTGATAATCCTCCCGACTTTCTCAGATACTTCAGACACATATGGTATGAGAATGTTGTTGCATTTGTCCCTCTTTTCCTCACCACCCACAAGGTTACTGTTCTTCCTGGTTGCTCCTTCTCTTTGCAATGGGCACTTGTTGATACGTTGTTGGCTCAATGGTGCATGGTCCTGATAACTCCTTGCTTGTGTTCCAGTGGGTGGTGAAAGTCTAAGCGTAGGTATTGGTCTGTCAATTCTGTCTGAGCTACGTGTCATCCACATATTTAAACGAGTGGTTTGGCATTGTTCCTCTGGATGAGTTCGGGCCTCCCTTTTCCTCTTCATCCATGTAGAGGTTGGCCACAATGGGAGATACTGGTGAGTCCATGGCACAGCCATGCTTTTGTCTGTAGAACCCATTATTATACTGAAAAATGGTTTGTGCTCAGGCAGAGGTCCAGCAATTCGCAAATCTGATCAGGGCTGAAGATATTTATGTTATTCAGGATGTTTTTCTGTAGAAGTCATTTTCTAGCAGTTTCCACTGCCTTCATGTTTGGGATGCGTGTGAACAAAGAGGGCACATCATACACATCTCCTGGTGGGTCTGTCATCGGTAGCATCAACTCAGTGACCAACAACATTGCCAAAGATATATCGACCGTCATAGCTCCCTTGGTTGGAAACACTCCTCGCTACATCCAAACACCATGGATTTTGTGAATAGGGTCCCAGATGAAACCTTTGATGTGACCTCTTTGTTTTTTAGATACTTGTGCATTATGTCTCCTCAGCATGTTGCTTTTCACAAACATACAAATTGAACTAGTTTATATGTCATTTGAAGGCTGTTGAATGTGTCTCTACTTATCTATCTATTGTATTCAGAAATATGAGTTACCTGAAATGGAAATTATTACTGAGACTGATGATTGATAGTGGTGAGCAGAAAATATCATGGTTGTGAAGTGGCTTTTATTTAAACTTGACTATTACAACATATATCATAAGTACACTAGTCCACACTCAACTTGTCATTTTGACCAACCTTACCCTTTTGTCAGTTTTGTTTCTAATAATATTTCATGTTAAGACTCCGAAAACAGAGGCTATAAAGAGCACAAACACACCTGATATTAAGGTATGTGCATGCCGTTAAAACGTGAAACATCCTTAGGTAATGTGACAGCCTGAAACATTCAGATATTGTTATGAAAAATAAAGGTGTATGTGTACAGTTTAGCTGTGTGGATGCACGAGACAAAAGGACCTTCAGAGTCCATTTTTAGCCAGGAAATTAAACTGTGCTATCTCCTGCTGGTGACAAATGCTGCGTCGCTTAGCGTCCGCCACTGAACGACCTCAGACTGAGGACAAACCTACATATGCTGCAATCTCACTGGCTGCCTCAAGAAACACCACTGCCAGTTGGGTACTTTCGTCACGACCCATCCCTCCTTCTGAGCTCATTTGTCCAATCAGAGCAGCCATTCAAGGGGCCACATAACTGTGGCACGTCGGACCACATTACCCAAAATTCCCCGCGTATCCTCAAGGCTCTAATGCGGTGGGAGTGTGTGGTGTCATCTGAGGCTTGTCTGCGAGGAAGCCTCATTTTTCATCTCTTGCTCTCGCTCCCTCTGCCTGCCTGCATCTCTCTTGCTAATTTTGGCTTATATTTGTGCATGCCTTTGTGTATGTGTGTTTGTCTGTGGCCCTCTGTCCTCTCCATGTCCCCTGCCTTTCCTCCTTTTCCATCTGACCCCCTGTGGGAGACTAGTGCTGGCTTGATGTGCTTGCATGTTCTGTTGCTCAGAGTAATTGAACATTTTTTGAAAGAACCATGCACGCACACACACAAACACACACACATACATACACACACTAACCCTCCCTCCATTCCCCAATTATCTCTGTGTCTTAATTAGGTCCTCATTCTGTGAGGAGTCCCTCCCTGGTGACTGTGTGTACGTCTGAATCTGTGTGCATGTTTGCAGCAGTAGCTTCCCTGGACTAATTCAACTGTAGTTGTCCTTACTTGCCATGGGATGTTCTGTCAAGCTGACTAATTACCAACTGGTATCTGTGTGTGTGTGTGTGTGTGTCTATGTGTGTGAGAGAGAATATACTGTATGTGTGTCTTTGTTGTGCTGTAATGTAATTCAAGGCACCTACTCTGTATTAGAGAGCTCGGTTCTCTCTGTAGCTGGGACATCAATATTGATCACTGTCCTGTCAACATACCCACTCAACTTGGCCACAGTCAATGATTTCTTATTTTTGAGGAATCAATGCATGCAAGTGTGTGTCTGTGTTTGTGTGTGTGTGTGTGTGTGTGTGTGTGTGTCCGTGTCCCCTTGTGGTTTTGCTTAGTCCTCCAGGCAGCTGATTGACAGCAAGTCGCCTCCCTGGCAGAAAATCCATGGCCTCCTTCCCTCACCTTTACACTGACTGCTGTCTCTCTGCTGCTGATTTATTGTAATGCTAATTTGATTTCGGCTCACCGGCATCCCGCTCCCTTCTGCTATCACCTTCATGGAAGCTTAGATAACGCCGGTTTTGAACTGTAAACAAAAACAAAATTGTTTTGTTGTCATGCACAATATGGTGGCCTTTTATCCAAAAAGAGGCACCGCACTGAGTTTGAATTGGCTCAGCATGTACATGTCTCTTTTTCACTACCCTTAATATACTTTTGTCTTCAGTTGGTTAGCAACCTTGTGAATGGTCACACTTTTTATTTGTTGCCCTAGGTGTATACTTTTAGTGTATCTATTGCTTACTTACATCTGGAGAAAATGGGCTGATTGTGCCAGCATGATAAATAAATCAGTTCCATGTTTATCACCTTGGGAAATAAAGATCTGTTTTAAAATAAACATTGCGATAGACAACAAATGTGACAAACATAAAATGCAAGTCAAGACACAGGATCATTTATGGTTGACACACTGAAATCTACCAGGGTTCAGAGTTGATATGTGCACATCATGTAATATAGCTTGCGGTAGAACAAGAAATGAATTTATTAAGCGCACAGATGCCAAACCGAATTGTATACAGAACCAGAACTTTGTAGGTTCATTAGGGGCTGTAGTAGTAGTGTAGTGTGGTAGTGTACCTATATGTCTTCCTCAAAATGTAACATGTAACAAGTGATGCATACTCTCCGTGTGCCAGTTTATTCCATGGTCCAACTCAAACGGTAAAGCCCTGTATGATTGACGTGTCAGCCCACATTTGTATGCTCTGCCATCTGAGCCACGCTACCATTGCAGTTTTTCAGATAAGTCCATTAATGTGGGGACCCACCGTAAGAGGCAAGTGGAGGGTTTGTCCTCTTCCTCTCCATCACCCAGTATATCTCTCAGTCTCTTTGGTACCCTCTTTGTCACTCTTCCAGGGGTTTGATGGGTGTAGCTGACAGATGACAATCTCATTGCCATTCAGGCGTGCCTCCCTGATATCTGGAGGCTAAGCTATGCAATAGCTATAAGTGTCACATTAAATCCCAGCCAGGGAGATGGGAATGGCAGTGTGACAGAGAAGCCATTTACAATCGCCGTTATCTATGTCTCTGTGGGTGACACCCAAAGATAGAAATGTGCGGTTGCAGCGTGCTTGTGTGAGAGCTAAGAGGTGTTTTTGGTAGCCATGATCTTTACATTGTCCCACAGGGATTTCCTGCCTGACAGTGACTGGGGATCACTTCACAAATTTAAAATGATGTGATACCTACAGCTGATGGTGGCAACAGTGATGACGGTGGCGATGATAATAACACTCGTCTCAGTACGCAAAGATGTGACAATCACAATGATGATCAATATCCATGACGTGCTGACCATGATGATGATGAAACATGTATCGTTTGGCTAATAATGGCCATCATCAAGAAAATGACAACAAGTCCATTCTATCTCCAGCAGGGTTTAATTACATGCACGCAAATCCTCATTTAGGCAAGGCGCTGAGCATTCGAATGAACAACAATTGAATGGTGATTAAATACACCAGCCAACTGAGAAACTATAATTATTTCAGTACAGTACTCATTCAAAATGTTTACCCACTCACCTACTGCCAGTTTTCACCTCTAATGGTATCCAGTATAGCCGAATACATAAACACCACAACTCTCTTGTTGCCTAGTATCTGTACAATAAGAGGCCAAAAAACCCAGCGGCTACCCAAATTACAATGACCAAGAAAACAGTACCAGGACATGGAAAAGGGCATCAAAACCTGTGAAAGACAATTACCAAAAAGAAGAATGCTCGTCTCTGCATTTAGCTGATGGGATTTTGGTGAGGTGTAAAAAGAAGTGGTGGAGGGGAAAAATCCCCGTCCAATTACTGTGATCCTGAAGAGATTTGGAAGTGCTTACAATAGTGTGTTAGGGGTCGTTTGAATGGAACAGTGGCAGAAAAGAGGAAAATGAATTATCGATTCTAATTACACACATCTGTGATTCCTCACTCTGTGGGCGACCAGCCTTTTTTTGTGCGGTCACCATACATCCTGTTTATGGGGACGGCCCAGACGTTAACATGGTGCACTGATCAGTGCTGTTCAGTGACAAAAGTTGTTAACATCGATTATTTGCTTAGTTTTTGAGTTGCATGATGCTAGACAATGTAACGCACTTCCTGTGCTGAAATATACTGCTAGTGGAGAAAGAAGAGCTTTTTT
>OMNV01029247.1:29835-65276 GCA_900303265.1 Brotula barbata | reverse complement strand
AAATATTTAATATTTAATAATAATATTTAATATTAGGTTAAACTTTATCACTTTAAGAGTAAGTGCTGCAGTTTTACAGCTGAGCTCAGTTGTGTTTGTCTAAGTAATAGTATAAATATGAAGAACCTATTTGAATGAAATACTTTTCAAAAGTTTGCCAAAAGACTACCAAGAAGTCTTACTTAAATGTCTGTTATATAATCCTCAAGCTGAAACTGAATTCAAGAGATTTAAATGAAATTGCATTTTGTTCATAAATATAAAAAGGTTAGCGCAGTGATTCTTCTTTTTGAAGGCAAAATCTCATGCAAAACCTCCCTAAATGTCTCAGCGTCCGCTGCATTTCTTGTGGAAATTGGATTTCCAAATTTTGGCCCCAGGGTTTATTGTTGCCGTCATCGTATTGCACTTTCTCCACATCTCTCAAAGCTGACTTTCACACACACGCGCACGAACGCGGCCGTGCACACTCGCATGGACACACACGTGCTGTGTATTACAGAGACGGGAGCTTGGGGTGGAGGAGGCTTCTGGTGGAAACAGGACACACTCATTCAGAATACTGATGCGGCTGTGCAGACACATGTAGTCACACACATGCTCAACAACATACACACACAAGCACACCATGCTAAATTTGCACGTGAGCATTCAAATCTGTGTATTCACCTTGACCCACGTCATGACTGTCTGTGATTAACACTTCTCTTGCATGAAGTCCATTATGCAGTGCTGTGTGCCCCGACTACACTTAGAAGGTTTGGAGATGCATAGACAGTTTTACACCCCCTATTCAAAGTAGTATAATAGCGCTTTCAGCACTGTGGGATGTACTTTGAATGGGCTGGTTATAATTTACCAGACAATGGAACTCATCCTCCTTAGATGTATCATCTCTTTGTTTGGACAATATTTCTTTAACCACAATGAGCAATGATTTACAGCATATTGATGATATGACTCCATCCATGTCCATAACATTGCGGTGATTCACACTACATGGGTTTCCTAAAACCTAATTTCTGTCTCTGTTCATATCAGTTTCAAATGTGCTGCATACTCTACCCAAAAGGAGGAAACAAAGATATTATTTTTTACCACAGCCACATCCAGGGTCATTGATACACCCCACCTATGACGCTTTAACTATTTTCCTCTAGATGTTTCTCTGCTCTATTTTTTTTTTCAATTGTGCACATTCTCACATTCTCTGTTGTCCCCCTCTATGTGTATGTGTGTACGTGCACAGGCAGCTGCGTGAGTGTAGTCAGAGCATGCAAGCATGCCGGCACAGTTTTCACAACTTGCAGCGCATTTGTGTGTGCGTGCGCAAGTTGTGTGCAAGGAAGACACAGAACTGTAATCGAAGACACCATGCAATGATAGAGGACAAAATTGTGTGTGTGTGCATGTGCATGTGTGTGTCTTCGGGGGCGTATGATTGGATAGGATAAGATCTCATTTCTGTTTCTTGGCAGAGCACAGGGGGAGATTGAGGAGAGTGAGCAGTGCGGGTATGGTATAGGGGGTTTGTCAGTTGGCCAAGCACACTCTCAATCCGATATTTACTGTACCCACTGATTCATTATATCACCTGCTGTATAATCCCAGAAGAAGGGAAAGGCCGAATAAAGAGATGGGAAAAAGAGGGAGGAAGAAAAGAAGGAGGCAACGGGTGATATAACTGTGAGGAAAAAGCAGCCCCCGGTGTTTTCTTGGGCTGCCCATTGAAATTGGAAATGATAATAGTACTTTAAAAGCACTGAGGAAATATCAGCAACATATCAGCAGCATGGCCTTTATATCCTGACAATGAATGTCTCTTTATGGTTTCATTCCCTTGTTCTCTTCCAGCTCTTTCTGTCTGTTGGCACATATCAATCCCCTTAAGACTACGGAAAGGGACGTAAATCCGTATGCTTGCATGCACGGATTTACTGGTTTCAGGACAACCCCCACCATCCTCCTTACCTCCTACTGCCTGCTCTATTTTTTTTCTCAATCTCTCAATCTCAGTCTCTCTTTCCCTTTGTCCTCCGCTCCCATATTCAATCTCGTATTTGCCAATGATGGAAAGTGGTTGGCAGTTTTATGCCTGGTGCCGTAGAACATGTTGAGTTCAGGTGGGAAAAACAAGGGGGATCCATCCATCATTGTTACTGAAAACACATGATTTAGTCCCAGTGTTGTTTCATTGCCTATGATTTTTGCTGAATGCAGTAATCAGTATAGTTTGCCGCCAAAATTTATATCAACCATCAAATGCTTGTGTGGCTGCTGATGTTTTACTATGGAAGTCTTCTTAGCTGTGACAAACTACAGACGCAATAAAAGTCCACCAATTGCTGAGGGAGAAGTTGAATGTTTTATACCCGTCCTGTGGTTAGACCATACTCATATATGTGCGCCTGTATAGTCTAAGGTGAAACTGTAAGAATTTTGAATAATACCGTGATGTCATTTTTGGGTCATTCTGCCCAGGTAGTTCATAAAATATGGGAGGGATAGACATGCCCACATTGCAGTGCCCCTCAGCTGTGTAGTCATTAGAAAATTATTATAGCTCTTCTGCTTTTCCTTCAGGCAAAGATTAATACAGAATTTTGACGTCTGACAGAAGTAGAGTGTTGATTATTTGGAAACCAGCATATCTAAACAGATGTGAAAAAGAAGTCAGTATATGTCTCTGTCCTCTATTAACTTGTTTACAGAGATGTCAAATGGTTCCTGGCATCTCTCACTGTGTAAAAACTGAACAAATGTGTGTCCTGGCTTTCAGATGTGGCTTTAAATAAGACTGATAATGTGGCCATGAGGCTTCTGGTGATTAAGCTCTTCACTACAATTCCCTCAGAGATGTTTGAACAGGGATACCTTTACTGGCGAGCATAGCAGGAAGCATAGCATAGCATAGCAGTGTTGATCTGAATGCATTTTAGGTTTTTAAATTAAAAAAAAGTTTTTTCCTCACTCTCTCGCAGAAGTAAGAAAAACCAGTCTGAATGAAAAGACCACTTGTGCGTGGGTTGCTAGTTTCTCTGGCAACAAATTCAGAGCTTTATTAAATCTTTTGCTCAGCGGTGGACCGGCGCATGGAGTGATGGTGAGATGAGGAGGAGAGAAGGGAGAGGGTAAGAGACTGAATAAAAATATGAGGACCAGGCAACCAGAGGTGATTTAAATGAAGCATATGGAGCAAGGGGAAGAGAAGATGGAGAGAAAGCACCTGATAGAAAAGGAAGAAGAAATGGAAACAAATTACATAAACACAAAGAAAACCACAAATCCTGAGTGATGGCAGGTAGCTGGATGCACATGGGTAGTGGTTTTGGAAAGATAGCGTATCCAATAACCTCCTGTGGGTCTGTTGTGTCAAGTCCATATACACAGACAGCAAGGCAGCAAATGTAATAGGGATTCCCCATTGATGGGTCAATGGCAGGAAAGGAGGGAGGTCTTGGATTTATTGTACCAGACCTTGTAGTAGGAGAACACCAGCTGACATCACCTGCATTTAACCTGTTTTTCTTATTTTGCTTTCTTTTCCCTGTGGTTTTCTCGCTCACCTCCTTTCCTCACTACGACTTGCTTTCCTCCGTCTCTTACTCCTTGCATCCTGCTCACTGCCTTGCTCGTCCTGTCTCCATTTCACTGTGGAGATTTTGCTGCCGTGATGCAGCTATGTCAAGAGGGCTGTGATCAATACATCATGTGTCTTTTGCAGACTCAACATTGCTGGGAAATGGAGGAAGCAGCAAGAACTGTGATAACACGATGGCTGGCAGTTGTTGTGATCCAGGAGAAGAGCTGGAGATGTCACAGGTGTCTAAAAAAGGTATCACAACACAAAATCACATCTCAGTTCCCAACCTACCCTGAATCCTGGAATCCACCTTTTTGACTTCCTCTGTTTAATGGCTTTAAGCAATTTGCTTGCAATCTCACAAATTGTATACATTTTCAGGAAATTTCGGTCCAAACTGATTGTTTTTTGTAAATACATCAGATATGTGGAATATACTATCAAAGTTCACATGAGACCCTTAGTTTGTAGAATGGATCTGTATGGATCTATGGAATATATGGAAAAAGCTGCTTTGGTACAAATTCACTGTTATGACCTTAAAGCCTGAAAAGTCTGTATTTTTTCCCATTGATCGCTCACCTATAATATCTTCTAGCTGCCTTCTCATATAACTGTGCAACTTGCTCAATTTCACCCAGCAATGTAAAGTAACTGATAGAATGTTGCAGAGATCTACAAGTTCGGCATTGTGAGGAAGGAACAACTTTACTTTACAAGATGTTATCATCATTAGAACAAAATAGGGTTAGTTGTGGGAATCCAGATGACACATGGTCCGTTTATTCTAGTTATCCATGTCTTCTGTCTTTGCACTGTTGAAGTAAGTGCCACAGGAGAAATCCAAATGGGTCCATTGAGAGGCTCAAAATATCCTTCAAAAACCCATGTCAGTGACCCAGTTAGGACACAGTTTACCAAAATACGTGAAACAGCCTTTAGGCTGCTCAAACATCCATGCATCACCACCAAACTTCCTGCACCCTCAGTAGGGAGATGCATTACCCCAGTGTCATTTTGCCATCACACCCAGGTGCAACGTAGAGACCATTGATTGACACACCGGCAGTATTACAGCTGACATGAGGGGCCGAGTGATGGTGACTGACACCCAACTATCACGGCAGCAATGACAGAGCCCCACGGTTGAAAACACACATTCAATGACTTTTGTTACGCTTTATGACAGGTGTACATGGGTACATCTTTTGAAGAATATAGTGCATATTAGGGTCATGTGTCATGCACACACCACCCACTCACGCATGCAGCCAGTTTCCCTCAAAAGCTTTCTGTCTCTCTCTTTCTTACACACAGACAAACACATACAAACACACACACACACACCAGCCCATCTTCCAATCCGTCTTTTCCACGGCCCATTTCCTCCCTCTCCTCCTCTAAAAATGACAGTGGCAGATATTTCCACTCAGTTGGAAGGGAAAGAGCAGATATATCTGGTTGAGTCACAAAATTGGGTTCAAATTATATTGCTCTGTCAAGGCAGCCTTGACTTCTTCTTACCAGACCTGACATTTGGAATGTATCCTCAGGACACCGATTTTATTCTCTGCCTTGTATTCAACACTGGGCTGAGTCACTTTGTTATGTATTTTGGATGCACCTATGGCCTATTATTGTTTTTGTCTGGAGGAATGTTTCCTGACAATCGCTACATGTTCTGTGTAGTCTTATCACTGAAATCACACCACCTGGCGAATCAAAAAAACCTCTTTTTGAGGTTTGTCAGCCTTGTTGGACATGTAGTGACCTTTGGTTTTATGCACATACAGCACTATTGCAAGCAATAGTATAATTTGTTCCTAAACCCAAAGTGATACAATTGCAAACACACAAGACCTAGACTGAGAAAGCAAAAAATACAAGTACAGATCAAAGCACCGACACACCATGTCTAAAGGAACTACCAAGCATGAAAGAAATAAGTATGGAGTGACCAGACCCCCCTTCAACCGGGACAGTCCGGTATGTCCCTGTGCACGGATTGTTCTTGTAAATGCACCTGTGTCTTGAATTTAGCTCATCTGCTAACTGAACTAAAAAAATCTATATCATTAGTGTCATGATTATGATAAAGCCATCATTCACACTTGATGATGAAATTTATGGACGAAAGGTGTTTCCATACTGTTGCAAGTTGATTCGCAGATACCTTTATTCTGCATTATGTTTCAACAAATCAGTCTGCTGTGTATCTAGTGACTGTGATCATAACGTCTTGGTGCCCCTCACTGTGTCCACATCCCCTTTGTAACTTTGCTGGGTGCTTTTGAAAAGAAGGAATGAAGACAGACATATTGCACTTGAATGTTATTTGGAATCCCTTGGTTTTAGGTTCCAATTTTGCGATAATTTCAGGAAACATTCAGGGAGGCAAGGCCCCAAGTCATGTTACTGTGGTACACAGCTTCCTTGTATTTCACTGAAAATTTAATACATTACATCTTTCGGTGTTGTTTATATTTTTATTCCAGGCAGCTGCAGGCGTTGCGGTCCATTGTTTACTGTAGTTATACATTTTTAGCTTTTGACTCATTCTTGGCCGCCTGCTAGGATGCAGGGTCATAGCATGTCAAGCTGTTCATCAGCTTCTTTCCAGGCCAAAAGACTTGTGAATGCCCTTTTTAAATGCTTGAATTTGAGTCTGGTAGACAGCATCTTAGGGGAAAAAGAGATACACGGGTTAATTTGGAAAAAGCAGATCTCTTCCTTTGGTTAGGCTAATGTTAATCCCTGCATAAACACTTTACTTCATAGAGGAACTGTTCTCCCCGTACCCATTCATGACTACTCCCCCAACCCCCGTCAGTGCCTTTCGGACCCCTGTAATTAGCGTATGCAAATATTAATGCGACGATACTTAAATGCCATAGTTAAGCTTGCCTGAAAGACCAAAAGTGCTACATACACAACCACACATGCCCTGGTATAGAGGATTCTTTTAGTGCAAAAAGGAAAAAAATAAGCTGCTGAGATGGTGAAAAACACCTAAAATAAAATCCTCTAGGCTCCGAGAGGATGCAGGGATTTACTTTACAGCAACAAGGCTGTAAGTTTTAACCTCTACAATCCTCTCTTGTGATTTTGGATCTCCTCTGCATCTGACGAAACGTAGAGTTAAATAGGCCAAGGGTTTAAATAATTTCCTCACTATTACCTTCAGCCGCAATACAGACGCAATGAAAGGCTGCAGACTTTATTTCAAAATCTCCACTCCTGTTGTATTACGACTGTCGTAATACAACAGCAATGCAAATGTTCTCTCTGCAAGTCAGAGGAAGGGGCACGGAACCAAATATCTCCTTTGAATATTTGCTGCATTCCTGTTTACGACATAATTTGACTCCTGAGATAAAAGTGTCAAACACATGGAATTTTTTAGCAACTCTGCTTGACATTGAACATTCCTCCATTTTTCATTCCGGTAAGACGCTATTATTCAACACTTACGCCTTTGAAATGTCCGAGCTCAGGAAAAGCTGCGTATATACTGGTATATGTGTCTGAGTGTGTATGATTTAAGTGATGTGCGTGACAGCAGAGGAGGTTGTTGGACAGCAAGGACGTGGCATGATGACAGCTCCATTAGTGGCCTCCCGGGGCTCTATAGGTGACCTCTGATCAATCTGGCTGTTTGGCCCCTGTTTGGCCCCTGGACCTGTTGTATTCGTGACCATCAGATCACTGCAGTGAAGACCAACTATTGGCAAGCGTTATTGATGCAAGGGCAAACACACAAATATACAAGGATACAGGTGCATTATGCATGCATATACACACACTTAGAATCCATTGTATGCATGCAGACACTGTGGTGATGATGAATATGCACATGTACATTTCCATGGTAATTATGCACAGAGACAAACACACACACACGGTCCCAGTTGGCTGAACTGGAAGGCTAGGACATTATTTACACTCTTGCTTTTTCACACACACACACACACACACACACACACACACACACACACACATACTCACACACTCAATTGTCTGTATAGCACTTGCAACTGAATTGGATGACTCATTTACAGCGTTTTTATTTACATAAGAAACATATGTGGAATTCTCTTTATAATGTATCTTTGTTTTATGACCACTAGGTGCAGTTGCCCCTGTGAGTTTTTATTAGCATATACTGTACATATTTAATATTTTCTCCCAGATGCTTTTGGAATGTGTGATTTCAATATAATACAAAGTGATCTATCGGCGTATCTCTCCATGACCATCGTCTCATCCAACTATGCAAATGTTGACATATTGCTTCAAGAAAAGGTGGCTCGCCTGGTGGAGAGCGTGCTGTGGCGGCGCAGGTTCGATTCCGGCCTGTTCCCTTTGCTGCCTGTCGTCCCTCTCTCTGCCCTGTCCTTCTGGTCGTTCTCTCAGCTTTGCCTATCGTGATAAAGCAGAAATGCCAAACACAAAATGTAAAAAAAACATAGTTGGGGATGGGAATGGAAAATCTTATTTGTGTCCAGTGCACACAAAGTTCATGCACTTGCTCGAGGTGGAAAAAACTGACAGAGCATTATCAAATAAAAAAGGGAATATAAGTTATGTCACTTGATGTCCGTGCTCTTTGCATTTTGTAGCATCAAAACATTGGAAACGGGCATCAGTTTTACAGAAATTTACATCGAAAAATATAACAATAATATCAGAGGAAAACAGCTCTGGCATGTCTGCATCTATCAGGAACTGTGAAGGGCCTCCATCTTCAGCCGAGGGTATAACAGACTGCATTATACGGAGAAAAACTGGGATATACAAAGCGAAAAGTTTTGAGGTTGAGGTGTGCAATATCAAATATCAAATTGGTTGTGAAGTCAATTGTCAGGCTTGTGTTGTACGACTGTAGGGCTCCACCCAGGGCTTGATTGCGCACGCAGACAATTCCACTTTCAGATCTGCAACGCTGCTCGTAACTCAGGGATGTTTGCCATCTCATCTTAATGTGTTTTGCACAATATCTGTACTTCTTGTCAAATAAACCCGGAGGACTGCAACACAGCACAGATGATGACTCATTTGAGGAATTTTCCATCTCTGTCACATTAAATTTACTACTGCTTAGTACTAGGCTAGCACACACGTCTGCTGATCTGATGAGCTTCGGTCTTGTCATAAGGAGGCATTGACCGCAGAGAAAATATCATTGCTCCAGCCTTGTACAATATGCACATTGAATAAATCACAAATGACTACAATTCTGAAAATACAATACAGTGGAAGTGGAACAAGTAGCATGGTAAAGAGGCCACTCTTTTCAAACTTTATCCTAGGCATTAATGTCATGTTCAAGTTTTGTGTTTCATGACATTGTAGTGTTTCCAGTTTTATTTCCTTGTGCACTGTTGATGCTCAAGTTGTTTTTGTGAAAAACTAAGTATTCACCTCAGTTTTATTCGGAACCTCGATGGAAACATAGCGTTCGTTTGTCTTTGTGTATCTGTTCAGAGTTGTAGCATAATGAACCATTTTAAGTCATTTACCATAATGTGAATGACAGCACGTCATTTTAAGGAGAATTTGGAACGCATTGACCACAACAAGAACAGCACGTGAAACAACCGCTCGCTCTGTCCTCAGACTTGACAAGCAACACCGTGATTATGGCAAGGTCAAAATGCCAAGTTCATAGGTCTGGGAAATCAATAGCCACATCGCCTCCTGCTTCTCTGTGATTGTTCAGCCCATGTATTACTGCTGTGTATGTGGCAGAATGATTTACAGAAAATGTGAAGTTGTCAACTTCTGTTCCATCAAACTGTCTGTCAGGCCCATTTGTCTTGTTTATATGTGTCGACAGGGGACACTTGTGGCGAAGACAAACCTACAGTGTTTGACTCACTCGGTTCAGGGACCTGCTGCACTGGTCGTTTGTTTGCAGACGGCTTGTATTGGTGATTACTGAACGAATGAATAAACAGAATTCCTGCGGTTTGCTTGCAGGAAAGGCATCCTGCCCTCAGCAGGTATTTGCATGATGTATTTGCAACTTAATCACATCTATCACATGTCCAAACTTGGCAGTGGAACTGCTTGTGCATCAAACTCAGGTAAGCTGGCTCTCTTATTACTTTTTCCTCCCCCATTTCCACATCTTTCCTGGGTTATGGGGCAAATTCCTCACGTCTCCTCCTATATCTCCAACCTCCTTCCTGGGGCGTTAAATTATGGATGAAACCTACCTGACAAGGCACACAGTTGCATAAGCCTCCCTCTGTCCTCTCACCTGGATCCCAGCGGCTTCATTATTCTGTGTGACGATGATTTGGCTGTGAGAAAGCCCTGCCCCGCCACATGGGAGCGCACATTAATATTTATTAGGCAGGCTTTTTGAAGAAAAACGGTACAACGGAAAGCGAGACTTTATGGGAAGGAAAAGAAAAAGGAATTATGAAATATATGTGTATAAATTTATATATGAACACGTGAGAGAGAGAGAGAGAGAGATCCTCATTTTGTGCATGTGTGTGTGCACACCTATGTTTTGTGTGTGTAGGCAACTGTAACCAGTCCAGACCACTACCAAAGGTTGTGAGCGCTGGACAGACCTGACATATAGAGGACGATGCAGCCATCTGTTTCAGGCAGTGGTGAATAACTTCTTTTTTTTTCTTTTTTTTTGGCAGAATCTAATAGTGTGTGTTTTATCCCCAGGCTAACAGCATGTTTGCTTATTTATTCATATTTTCATGCACAGTGCCAAGAGTGCCCTGTTCTCTGTGCAGGGACTGGCATTTTCCTTTGCAATTATCCCTCAACTGAGCAATAAAACTAATTGCCATTGCAAATAATAATAATAGTAATAATGATAGGCGTAGGCCTGAAGGAGGTCAGAGAGGTCAGTGCGAGCCAGAATTGTGGAAGGCTTTAAAAGTGAGGAGAAGGATTTTAAATGTGACCAATAACAGGCTGTACCAGCTGTAGACCTGTTAACTTTAAAGTAGTATTTAAGTTAGATAAACATATGTTCATCATTGCCTCAGATAATGTGTTCCTAGGACATTTCAACTGGAAAAAATGTATTTTGTGACGGAATGCTATCCTACAGTAACATCCGGGTGCCTTCTCCATGAGTTCTCAGTCCGCACAATAATGTGAAATAGCTAAGAAAATATTGCAGAAATATAAACGCAGGGTGTTTTTAAGAAAAATAGGACCTCAAAAAATGTTTTCCATTCCATTCAATGTCCTACAGACCTGACAAAAAAATGCTGTAAAAAAACAAACGAAGTGTCAGAAATCCTGAAAAGTTATTCAATTTAAATCTTTAAACGATTGGAAATGACTGTGATCTTTGTATTTTGTATGCTCTTGTGTGCAGAATAGAAACCCTATCCAGGGATTGGTTGGCTTTATTTTGTTTCAGTACAGTTTTGCTCTTCGGTTTTCAATAACAAGCCATAAATGACAATCTCTGCATTATCTCTCTCCCCTGACGCCCAGCGATTCATAATCATGTTGTTTTGGGCCACCGCAGCATACGTTTAAGCGTAACAGCATTGAGCCTTGCTCCAATGTGTTTGAAGTGGCTCCAGGCCGTGTAATCCCATTTGTTGTTTGGACCAATTGGCTCTTTGGCCGTCACATATTCAAAGCAGATCTTCCTTTAGGCCTGTTGGTCTCCCTGTGCACTAACAAGATTCAATTACTGTACACACGCAAAGTGATTAAATTGGAGAATGTCTCCTGCTGCAGCCACTCCTAAGCAGATTCATCTGTTTATGCATGTAGAGAGGTGTGATGCATACCTGCTACCTCACATTATGTCTGTTTTTAAAACAAAGCTGTATGTGGGCAGACATTCTTCGAATGGCCGCTGTTTGTATGCCTTTATTCTGTTTGTTAATGGATTTTGCGTATAGGACATCTGTCATTCATATTCTATGATGATATATATGAGGAAAGCTGCATCAGTTGGATAGAAAATGATAAATATATGAGTGTCACAACATTAATGATTTCTGTAGTTACATGCAGAGTTGCCTTTTTCTTTTTTTTTTTGCTGCATTTCAACCCCTTTCTTTCTTTGAATCACGTCATGAGTATGATCATTAACTGCTGCACACTGCTGCTCGATTCTGCAAAACACTGCTATAGGCCCAGTGGGTGCAGTAGCAGCTACAAAACTCTACTTTTTGTCTTTCACTCTGCAATGAGGTATGAGATGCTAATTTTTATGCTGTTTAGACGTAACCTGACAATGATCCTTCACCGTTCTGGGATTGTTCTGCTGTGCATACTGTGGCAGCAAAATGGAGGCATCTGTACCAGGTAATTAGGCAAGACTTTAAATCGTTTGCAAGTGCATCTTTTAGCCAGAATGCTAACAAACACAGTGAGTGAGTGTATTTTTGTGAGTGTATGAAAGTATTCTGGCATTTAGAGAGACCATTTTTGTGTTTTGGAAAAAAAAAGAGAGCCTTGGTCCTTGGGACTTATTTTCTTATACATAAAAGCTTTCGTCCTCACTCACAGATGCCGAGGCATATGGCCAAGCAAGCAACAGACTTTTTTTTTTCTCAGGAGTGATGTGTTCTGTGTCTCCCAGCTGCTCAGCGTAGTGCTCAAACTAAAACCAGGTTCAGAGGACAACTAATCAACGGCTATTACAACGTAAGATTTGTCGCACAGCCCCTCTATGTGTGTTCAAAACATTCAACAAAAGGGCCTGTAATTTACACGGTTACATTTCAAAAGGTTTCTCAATTCTGTGAGTTGCCAAAGGTGGAAAAAACAGCAGTTTTGTGCAGATAAGCACGTAGCGTGGTAATTAGTACATTTACCTTCCAGACACCTTCCCTACACTGTCTGTGCAAAAACAAGAAAAGAAATCGCATCAAAGCTTGTAATTTACAATTTTCAATAGTGTCCACCTCATAGCGTTTTGTTCGTCATTTTTTGAGTGACTCTGTGAGATGTAAGTCTGTTAATAACGGTGTTGTACAACTTGTTCTCTGCCACCAAATGATAGTCTTACATTTCATTGGATCAAAACTTAATCTCAGTCAAATTCTTGTTAGGAAGTAAGAAAACACACATTTTGGTTAAGTTGACGGGGTTAACAGACCTTTATAAACCTATTTGCAATACAGTCCTCTCAACCCTTATAGGAGCCATAGGGAAGTTGCTGAAGCATTGATATGATCAGTGCTATATAAAAATGCTGTAACACCTTAGGGTCTAACCCCACATACAGTATATGCAATGTGATGATGAGAAATGAATATAGATTTAGCAAAAACCTGACAGATTGAGGTTAGACCTTAAGCTACGGCTCAGTGAAGGGTTGGGCAAAACGTGCAGTTCAATTACTCGTACAGAATCATGCTGTCACAGATGAAAATAGGATTTTCAAGAAGTGTTTACATTTCCAAGTAGACAGAGCAGTATAACATGTTGATATATAGTGCATGCCTCCTACTGGATAAGATCCCCGGAGCAACTGGGAAGCAAATGGAATGTGTGCTCAAACACCTTTGCTAGGTTGAAATGAATATCAATGTAGTGTCAGGCGATGGTCCTCTGTTGATATGCAGTGGTTTGTGCTGGTGCACCTTTCAAAGCCATTTCAGTGTACAAGTCTCCAGAAAACTCCCATTGCCTCTAGCCACAGGCCTTGAGGCCAGTAACACAGACTGCAGTAGAAAAAGATTTAGTTTAGCACCAAGGGTTAGTGGAACCTGTTTTTCACATCGGAGCTGCTAACCCTCAGCTCTTCCTGTTGACTGCTGAGTGCTAATGCTTAATGCGAGGCTTGGGGAAGGCCTTATGAAGTTTACCCTCTAAAACATGGAAAAGACTGCAAACAGTTATAACGTAAGCGCAGAAAAATGGAACTGTAGCTTGCCAAAATGAAAATAAAGGTGTGAAATAAACATTTGTTTTTAGGGGTGTAATGATTCATCTATTACATTGATGCATGAATTTAAATTCCAATGATCCACCTACATTGATATGTAAACAGAAACTCCTTCCAGCGTGACTTGTATCGATCTAAATCGCTTTGCAACGCAAAGAAACGATTGTATCCGCACTAAGAAACTGCGCTTTGTCTTGAGCACAACAAAACATTATGTGGAAAAGAAAAATGTTCATAGCTCTGCTCTGAGTGTGGAGATTATTCTGTCATGCTCTCATTATACTTCACGTGCCAATTTCAGAGAGAAGACAAGACACTAAGAGTTCTAAATGTATGTGCTATTAAAAATTAACTAATATCATCCTTGTATCCTATAGCCAATTAGATATCTTTATGCGTATCGTATCGCTGTTAAAACATATTGTTACACCCCTATTTGTTTTTGAGAGCATAAAACAGACAGATTTGAAATGAAATGAAATGAAATCGAACCCCACATGCCCTTGCAAAGTCCAGAGGCAAGAATTTACCTACAACTGCCGAGGACACCATAAATCATGATTAATATTATTTTGTTACAACTGGTCACAGTACTAATGCATAGGATTGGACTTTAAAATGTATCTACAATGTGTAGATTTGTGTACACCTGGAAGGCAAATGCACAGTAAAAAAGACATCTATCCACATAGACAAGATGTAAATTTGTTTTCTCCTCTCCTTTTTTTTCAATTAAGGTTGTTTTCATTTCAAACAACAGAGCATGAAAGCTTTGTGAAAGTGTTATATACTCGACTGTGTCAAAGCCAAAAAAGCAGCTTATTGTTTTTCATCAGTATGGAGATGAGAGGTAAATGTATTCGTCTCCTACCTAGGGGAAGGCCTGATCTGTATTCATATCTCTATTTGCATATTTCACAATGATTTCACTTCTCCCTCTCTCTCTCTCGCTCTCTCTCTCTCTCTCTCTCGCTCTCGCTCTCGCTCTCCATCTCTCTTTCTGTTTGTTTTACCACACAGGACAGGCAGTGAATGGAGAATTTACTTTTTCCTCATTTTTTTTGGCCTATTTAAAAGCTAATAAAGTTTGATGGCTTGGGGGCTTTGGGTTTCTTTGATAGAATACATGTAAATTAAACTGGTACCGTTTGTAACCCGACGGGAGGTGTGTCACACTCTGCTCCATGGTTTGATTATGCATGCCATATCCACAAGGGTTCAATCAGGGACCTGTCGAAATACAAAGTGTAACATTAAGGCCAACAGGCGTATTGATTCACACCTTGAGTGATTTATGAATCATCAATCGTGCCTTTCCTCTGCAGTCTCATTTTAGATATTAGTTGGAAGCATGCCAGTTCATCTCAGTAGACCTGTTGCAACGATCACACCTCTGACCTTTTTGCTGGAAAACATCCCCTCCTTCTCTCTGGTCCCACCAGACCCCCTTTTTTCCCCCTCCAATTTCACATATAGCCTCATTATATATTCATGTAAGGCTCTTCATCTCCATAATGTTACTTTTAATAAATCCACACATTCAGGTGACGTGGGAGAAGTGATAGTACTCCCACAGCTGGGATTTTTGTTTCCATATCTGAGGCGGTGGATTCACATCAAAGGTTACCACTGTGCGTGACTATAGTAGCTCCGCCACAGTGAATGTATAGGATTCCAATACATTATTCAAGTCTCGCTGCTGTACATCGTCACCATTCTGGAGTCAACTGAGCTGCAAGGCTGTACATTTGCAGAAATGTCCCCATTCAACAATAATAGAAAAAAACCCAGTGAAACAGGATGAAAATCTGAAAAATTATTCACAATAGGCTTTTGTGGCCATGAAATATTTTCCCTCTCTGAAGCCATTTATGTGAGTTTTGCTACAAAGTTGGGAGCTGCTTTCATAATTTGCCCTTGAAGCTACTTATCTGCTGTATTCCTTATCTTTAGAGGGACGTTCAGAGATGTATCCATCGTTAGATACCATGCACTGTGGCCAAATAGATAGACATGTTAGACGTATTATGAAGAAAAATGAGTTGTCAGTTATGATCCTGTTTTTTTTTGGTTTTTTTTATGACCGATAAGACCATAGCGTGCTTGAAATGAAAGTCGCAACCTTAAACGTAATCCACACTGTGTTTTGTTCCAATTTTGCACCGTCTGCGTCACATTTCGAGACCGTGTATGTGTGCCTCACATCCCAGCATAAATCAATATACTTTGAGCCAAATGTCAACATTGGTTAGAGAGAAAGCAGCGGGCAGAGGAGACAAAAATACAGAGGAGGCACATTGATTCATTATATAAGGTGGTTTGTGACATTATACAGTGTATCTCTGGTCAAACGTGTAAGTTTCTCAAAAGGCCATTCCAATTCTTTTACCAGCACAGCTGCAAAACTTTTGAGTATTTTGATTTTGTGTGCCACATAACAAATATTAAGTTCAACCGTTCGTTCAAAGGGGGCTCGTTTGACTGATATATCACAGATGTGACGGTTACTGGGCTGTGGCTTATTGATCGCTACGTGTTGAGCCGGCTTTCATTAGAGCTGCACTTACTAGTGGCTGACTGCGTTGTTTGATCAGTCATTAGCAACTAATCATTAATGTGTCTGAACATTTCCCCTTTTATCTTTCCAGCAGACTTATCTGGGGAGGCATTCGATAAATTGAGCCTGACAAAGTTAAAGAATACGGTTGCACTTTTGGAGATTAAGCCTTATTATATTCTACATGTGTGCATCGAGAGAGGGAGAGATTGATGGGGGTGGCAAATCGCTGAAAAGCTGTCGAGGATCAAACGTTATGTCTTGTGGAGAGGAAAGAGAAGGCCCAACTTGCTGTCAAATGTTCCACGGGAACTCTAAACCAGGCAATTTACATGTATGACAACACCTTGCACACATTATTTTTCAGAACATGAATGTATGCTTTACGTCCCTTATGTGCTCAGTGTTCCTCTCAATTAATCAGTTTGCATTCTGCATGTACGAGGTTAGGCAGACAGAGGCAAAGATGTGGGGATAATTAATTGGCTCTCAAATGTTTCTGACATTGACACGCAGCAATATACAGCATTAGTGACGTGTTGATGTGTAGTGGGATCATGCATACATTATTGCTTGTTGACAACATCTCCAAATCCTTTGGCTTATGTCTCAAAGGGACAGCATCTGGAATGCTGCCTTATATTAAAGGCCTTCGTATTCATGTAATGATGTCTCGCAGGCAGTTTTCACTTTTTCACTCCATGACGCAAAACATCCCTTTCATCACTCTGCTGCGGCCCTTCTGATATTTTCCAGATATTCTGTTACACCCCCATTTGCTCTCTTTGTTTTTCTTCTTCATTTTTCATGTTCCGCTAGTTTTGCAAAAGCACAGGTATAAGTGAGCAAAAGCTCCTACCAAACACTGTGATTGATAAATCTCGCCTTGCCAGTGGCAGGGGGCCACTTGGCTACAATTTCAGCACAAATTGGCTAAAATGTTTGCTTCTTGTTTATGCACAGCTGCAGTTGGTAAGCTACTTTGTGGTCTGAGCAAAACCAAAACAAAAAGTCAAACGTGTATAGGGAATGGGAATATCTCAATCTGGTGTTCAATGCAGGCGATTTGACTGCATGGTTGACTTATGTGTGAATGGTGTTGATAAGGGTGCAGCTGTAATGTGCTCTAATTGTCCATATTGAGTGAGCCTGTACTGGAACCATTGCCTCGCATCCATAAACTGGCATGTTAACGGACAGCCCTCTGCTCTGCCGCACAATGATATGCTTTATGGCAAATGTAATGGGCCTCTGTCTGTGTGTGGTCAGGTGCCTTATCAGTACCAATAGAAAAATATCCATTTGGCCTCTGACGTCCCCAAAGTTATGATCCCTCTGTATTTATGAGCCAATCTCTATTCCTTACTCTCTAGCTCCACCATGCCATCTCCACCGTCTCCCGTTCTACCTCTTCCTTTCCTCCTCTTCTCCTGCTTTGTCCCTCTTAGGGCCAAGCCTGAGCATCTATTCAGTCAGCTAAGCTGAGGGCCACAAAGTGAGGTGCCGCTGATCAGTATCCACTTCAGAGAAGAGGTTAATAATATCTTTCAGATTAATCAACTGCAAGAAGCCCACCGGGATCATCTCCATGTCTCTCATTAGTATTTTTTTTGGGTGGTATTGGAGTCAGGCGTAGCAGGCATGCGCACAGGCACCTCTTGGCACACTAAGAGCTGATATTTAATTACAAGCCTACCAAGACT
Organism: Brotula barbata; assembly: GCA_900303265.1. Taxonomy (NCBI): domain Eukaryota; kingdom Metazoa; phylum Chordata; class Actinopteri; order Ophidiiformes; family Ophidiidae; genus Brotula; species Brotula barbata. Next base: position 47,538 of record OMNV01029247.1, on the reverse strand, counting down.
GCGGGATCAGGTTACATATTGTTCCATTTCTGATCACGGCTATCTCACGGGACTGCTGCTTTGTAGGAACAGTCGAGGGGAAATGAGGATTGTTTATGTATGGCAGCAGGTTTGGGCTTTTGCCCCTTTGCATTTTTTGCATGGAATACTTGTACGGTCTTTCTCTCTCTTTTTCTCTTTTTCTCTGCCGACTTTGCCTCAGCAGTGACGCACACAGCTAAGCAGACTGCCAAGAATAGAATAGTGCAGTTGTGTTCCACCAGTTCCTCCAGGATCCATTGATTCAATTGTGTGAAAACAGTCATCTTATTGATTTCACTTTCCTTTGACGTTAACTAGCTTAGTTTCATAATGATGCCACTAATTTTAGACACAGCAGTTCGAGATATCTTTAAAGGACAATTCCACCTGACTCCATTTGTCACAGGATTGATTCCTGGAGCCCCACAGGTTTTGGAGTTGCCCTCTTTTCTGACCCTAGGTCCATGAGATTCAGTCTGATGTCTTTTGTGATTGAAAGTCTCAAAAGACAATTGGAAATAATTTTCATCTTCCCGTGTATATCTTAATTTGTCGTGTCTTTCGCAACATTCCTGCCGTCTCCTTAGGGATGTCCACTTTTTCACCTGAGATCACCCTATATGTCACAAGGAGTTATGAGCAAGCCTCACCAATGTACAATTGATTTTCAGGTAGCAGCTAATGCATTTCAGAAGTGCAGTGGGTCAAAGTCTGTAGTCATACGATAAAGTTATTTCTACATGAAATGACAGAGTGGTGCTAAGAAAAGTTTGTAGGCCGGAGGGCCTGGGGGGTCTGGGAGGGAGCATTGATATGCTGACTCTCATTATACCATTATAAGGGGCGGTTTCGGAGAGTTCCTTTCCCCCCATCCAGTGACACCGTTGACTCCCCAAAGTCAAAGTGAGAAATTCAATTAAAGTCATTTTAATTTAGTAATTAAATGGCGATGCAAGCGGTGCTGGATGTAATTTAACAGTAGAGTGAAAGTTCAGTCCAGAACCCAAAGCATGACATTTGGGACTTATAGGTCCTTAGGAAGGAAATGCAGATGAGATGTAAGTTGAAAATGTGAGGTGACAGGGGAATTGATGGCATTAGGCCCATAGAAGCCATAATTACTGTACATAGATTTTGCATTATTTAGTGTCAACTTTCTTACTACGTGCAATAATGTATATTCAGTCATTCAGTCTGTACTACTGTATTTGCATTTTTGTCGTTCACATATTTATTATATCCTGCTGTTTTACCCTGCATTTATTATTTATTTGTTTTACTGACTATTTATGTACTATGCTGTTGATGTCTTCCTGCTAGCCCCTTCCCTGCTGTAACACCATGAATTTCCCCGCTGTGGGACAAACAAAGGATTATCTTATCTACTCTTATATTATCTTATCACTGCAGAAGTGGGATATCTGTGTTGACCTCTCATTCATTTCCTGCGACGTTCCTTTTGTGAAGTGTTACTAAAATGGTTTGGTTAGTCAAATCGAATACAATGTGCACGTGTTTCTCTGACCTGCACATTCATTTAACACGGTCGGTTGCCTTGGTGGAGGTGCAGTGATGCCTGAAGTTTAGAAGTATTAAAATTTTCAGTGGAGCATTGACACCTTTTAATGGGACCGCTTGACTGCAAAGTCTTACTCTGAAGCCAGGTGAGGTAACAGTGCTAACCACCAGGCAACCGTGCTGCCCAAGAAAGGAAACACACAAAGGTGGTACAAGGTACAGTCACCTTTAAGGTTACAATCTTAAAGGCAAAGCTACCAGGAGTGGGGTTCGAACCCACGAGGACATTTGTCCATTGGTTCTTAAGACCAACGCCTTAACCACTCGGCCATCCTGGTTGGTTAATGGCTGATTGACGTCCTTGACCTCAGCAAAGTGTTTGCAGTGATTCGTGCTCTATTGTTCTTATGCAGCAAGCTAATTCCCTTGTTTCCTCTGTCATTTGTGTTGCTGCCGATCTGGACACAGAACCACAGTTGTGCTTTTCATGTTGCAGTTGAATGTTTTACATTCTTGGCACAAGCAATTCAAAATCTTGGCTTCTGAGTAAATGCAGTGTGCAGTAATACACAAAAGCACACGCCATAAAGAAAGTAATGAACAAGGTCCGTAGCTTTTGTTTTAGGCTACGATACTAGACTGGAAGCGTTTGATATAAGTGACCTTGGAACTGTTGAAAACCACCACCTTACTTCCCTTTAAGGGATAATTTAGCACTAAATCACATTGGGCATAAAACCACTGTTGCACTGCTCTACGTTGATTTATGCTTTTCAAGCAAGTCACTAACACCCAATCAGTGATGGCACAGCTTTTGTCTTACCTCTGACATTTGAAGGAAAATACCAGCTGTAATGGTGCTGACTGGGGCCAAAAATGTAACATGGTAGCCTTAAAGCTTGAACCTGCAGAAGGCAGCACATCAGCAATTAAGTGCCCCGTGTGCTTAAGTTACACTGTATGATTAGCCCAGTATGTTGGATATGAGTTAGGGTGATGTTTCTTGCTTTCTCATATGATTTGATACAATTTAAAACAATAACTGTCCAATATAGCGCCACATTTGAATCTAATTGTAATTATACAATGATACAGCCCTAGTTTTTGACCGGGTGGTCAATTCTTTGTCATGAGTTGTCCACCGTAAAAATGATATACTAACATACTAGTGTCAGTTTCAGTATACCAAACTAATTAACCATTCTCTGCATTAGTTCTTCAAATGCTCATTTCAGAGCACGGGCTGGTTTCTTTTCTTCTATGTATACAGTCATGCATCATGATGTTTGTCCTCCATTTCTCCTGTATATATATGTGCTGTTTTCTGTCCCGCCCTGTTTTTGTAATTTTTCCCATGCAAACATGAGTAGACGGATCGGACAGTGCTGGCAGCTTGCCTGTGTATCATCGGTAAAGGGCAACGCGTGCATAATGCTGGCGTGGCGGAGTATCAGGGTCTATAATCTCTTTTGGAGCAGTGTCATCATGGCAGGGTCAGAGTCCCCTCTCCCCGGCAAGGAGGGAGTAGGAGAGCGGAGTGGAGTTGACAGTCTGGACACCGTAGGCCATGCTTAGTGGAGCCGCAGGCCAGCTAGGCACAAGGACAAATGATGCTCTGCAACACACATTAGCATTTTTAGTCTGACAAAGTGCTCAGTGTGTTATCTAGTAGTACGCCGCAAAAACAGCTACTTAAGTAAGCCTAAAAATTGTGCTGTGTTTAATGATGTTATCAAGCACCAGAGATCACTGTGTCAAGATAATTGTTAATTAGCCAATTTGTAGCTAGTGTTAAATCATTTTATGCTTGCCTCCAAATTTACCACATGCATCTAATTGTTGCATTGTTTTCTTTGAGGCAGGCATTTTGCATTCAAAATTGAATCCCTTCCTCCTGCAAAGTCTCACATTAACTTACTGCTTAGGGTAGCACTGAATACTGTAACTCAGCTTACTCTAGCACTTAGCTCAGCGTAGCCAGGAAAGCATTCTGGAAATAGAACTGCAACAACTGCAGATGCTCTAACTACGACGAGGAGCCGGCCGCCGATTAACATATTTATGTTTTCTCCCGTTGAGATGATTACCCCAATAAGCTGATGGTGCACTCCACCAGGAAGGGGGAAATGTACACAGAAAACCAGCTTCAAGGCATGCTGCCTACTCATGTACTCTGGAATGCTCCCCTCTTTTTTGCAAGTCGACGGTTTCAAACTGTTGCAATAGCTGCTTGTTTTTATTTTCCCTTGCACTCATCTTTCTCCTTGCATCTTAAAATATTCATCTTTCTCGTCATACTTTTCAACTAACTTTTGTCAGAGAACATCTCTCTTTACATCTCTCTCTCTCTCTCTCTCGGACTCTTTTGTTTGCCCCTCCAGACTTCAGCTTTCGGTTGTTGTTATCTGGGTCAGTTTGGGAGTGGAGCTTTTTTCTCTGCTTCCCCTCCACACAAAAAACAAAGGGAGATACAACATCTATTCTTAGACCTACGCCAGTAATAAGGGTTGTCCTCCTTTCATTGTTCTAGGTGACATGAATATTGCAAACAAGAAGACTTAACTGTGTGGGAAATGAATTAGTGCTATTTTTCCACATGAAAAGAGCCTGTCAGTGTCTGTTACGCACGTGCACCTGATTTTCTCAAGCTTTCACTCACTCGCGCTCACTCCCTTTCCCCCTTTTGTCAACCTCAGCATTACAAAATGAATGATGAATGTTTTATTACATTATTTTCCTTTCCCCCATAGTTGCCAGGAGGTATATATGCAGACAGCATCTTTGTGACATTCCCCCAAGGTTCCACAGAGGATTGAAGCATAGCAGAGAAGATTAACGCTCGCATGTTTTGTATTATTCCTCTAAACCCTGGAAGGTGAATGTGGAAGGTCACCATTGTATATTGTATAATATGAAGTATGCCTGCCATTGTCAAGGATTAGGGCCTGTCCAATGGAAATATAATGGCTGACACACTGTAAAATGCTCTCAATGGTTTGTGATGTCTCAAACACAGACATCAGCCAAGACCACAACCACAAGGTTATAGCCCTTTTTTATCACACCGGGAAATATTGTTACTGAGTTACTGAGGGTTTTTTTTTTCTCCACACCTTGCACTGTAAATGCTGCATTTGAGTAGGGATGATTTTGTTCATTTTGCTAAAGTTCATGCTTAATGGCGCTTTAATCAGGGAAATTGGAAACTGATTAGAAGAATTGCTTTATCGTCACGCCCTGTAATAGCCTAAAACCTTTGCTGATTTTTTAAGTGGTAATGAAAAAATATTGAATGATAATGAGTAATTGGGATTACCTTAATGAAAGGTCGGGATTCAAGGCTAGAGGATTTGAGATAAAATCCACTTTTCCACATAAAATCCTCCCTTTTTCTCCTCTGCTGCAGCTTTTCCATCCCCCGCCTAGTCCCGTCCAGGGCCTCGGCACCCCACCCAAACCCAAGGGTGATGCTGTCCGATTGATTGTGCTTATCTGCAGTGTTTTCTGTTTCCATCCTTATTGCCCGATTGCCTCGCCTCACTTGATGGGTTCTGTGTACCGTCAATATTTTAGTCAGAGATTAATTTCACTGTAGAATCTATGCATTGGAAAGCTCCCAGCAATCTGATAGCATTTTTAAAGCCAAGGTTGACCCTGAAAGTGGAGGGTGAAGGCAGAGAGCGGCTAACATTATTGAGTCTCGGAGCTCATCACTCTCACCTCAGAGTTTTTAATGCTAATAGGATCCTCATCCTCTGATTTGACAGCCTGGTCCACGCATTCGCGGTCACGCGTTAAAGCCACATTTCCAACCAGTCCAGCCCTGAAGTTCTTGTCGGGAAGTTGCCCACTCCCCTCCCCCGGTGGTTCCTTTTTCACCTCTGCTTTGCACCTAGAAGCATAATGTTGATGTCTCTCATTTTCAGGGAGCATAAGGCCAAAATCACGCTAATCCTGCGCTAACACTGCACAGTCAATCATATTAAATTCTTATTCTGTCAAGGTGACCTTAATCATGGATCACTGGGCATATGGCCCAGTCTTAAGCCTCGCAACAGCCATATGCTTCAAAAGAGAGGGAAACATTCATATTTTGATTAAATTTATATCAGGACAGTTTATGGCTTTTAAAGCAGAAGATCATTGTGTACGTCTACATCACACTTCTGATTGGGATACTGTGTCACTCGCCCTAATCCCTCGGAGACTCGTCTAAATACGGCTAATGCTAATTGTGTTTTCCCACATTATATACTGAAGCATTATCACAATGTAGTTGTTGTCAAACAAACCTCACACCAATAAATGAATGCTCCATTGCAACTGCTATCAGCCTCAATTAGTTTGCTTTGAAAATTTCCTCAATTACAGCTGCATCTGTCAACCTGGAGGTGAAGAAATGGGTTTTAAAGAGGTGTTTTATTGCGAGAAACTGGATAGCTGAATAGGCGAGCAAGATATAGCCCCATTACAGCTCTTTGACTAATTTCTTACTGCTACAAAGTGTTGTTGCAGCACTTAAGCCAACAAACTGCTGTATGGCACAGCTAAGGATTATTGATTACAGAGGCACATATACATCATCTAGTTTCATTATTGATAATTTTGTTGAAGGAGGGTTTTTCTTATTTTTGTAGCGTAAGGCCCAATGTGGGGTCCCATTGCTGTGTGGATGATTGAGGCGTTTCGCTGCGGAAGTCGTGCCTGTGTCTATTGGCTGTGAGTGAAATGATATGGCATTGCAAAGCGCACTGTACCGTTGCTGTAGTTATTGATTTCTGAACATGATTTATGCCCTTTCTGTCTCATGTAATGGTTAAACGGCACTTCACACAGAAGGAACATTCACACATGAAGTTAGTTCTTCTGGCAGAAAACAGCGGACATCAAACCACGTAAGAAAAGCAGTTAAGAGGTGTTGTGTCTTGTTTGTTCTTCACTCACAAAAGTCTACGGTATTATCAAAATTAACAAATTTCCAGAGAAAGGGCCTTTGTGTCCATTTTCACTGCTTTTCAATAATTTTCTTTTGGATTTTACGGCCCCCAGCACCCAAGAGTTGTTTAGTGTCCTGCTGCCATTTACACTTTAAATGAGGTTTTCTAGTGGTGAGTACGAGCACATTTGATTTGCTGCCAAGTAATTTAGCCTGTCTGAAACATAATGATTATATATCTGTAGTCACAGCTCAACTAGGGTAGAGTCGGCTGATCCTCATCAGCTAAAGCGACACATTTTCAAATCATATACACAGAGATACATCAAGTTATCATACAACCATAGGCTCACGACAATCCCCTCTACAGACAAATCTCTAATGTACAGCAGACAGAATTGCATTCACATTGTGACATCTGCAACAAGAGCATGTATTGAAAGTGGCAAATCAATAGACAGTTGAACTCATCAGAAGCCTGTTCCACTTATAAATCATTCAATGGCCTACAAAAGGCCACCACTGAAAGGGTCAGCTGAATACAATTCCCAGCCCAACTTTTAGCAGACTGACTAATCAATCAGATTCCTGCAGAGGGAAGCAGTGGCCAATGGGATGATGACATTTGTTGTCCCAACAAGCCATATTGCAGGAATTGATTTGAGCGTGCATTATCCTGAATTGAGGCCAGAGGCTTCACACCACCTATTGTCTTCTTGTTCTGTAGAGGGTTTATTGATCTCTTTCCATGTGCTGCCAGTTGTTAAATGTTAATATCTACTGATGACAGTTCGGATCATCTGTTTTATGGTCTGCATAAAACATAGTACGACTCGCAGTGTTTTGCTATTGACAATAATGTTTTGCTTCTGATAATAATGGATTGGAATTGTTATTGCAGGATAAAGAATGGACTTCTCTACGTTCCCAAACTGTGCTGCAGCAATCCTCCCCCAACACATCTATTCTCCGTCAATTGATCTGATTTTCCAAACATCCTTCCTGACTGTCTTTGTCTTTGTCAATCAGATGGGTAAAATTAGGCTATTTGTTTGATGCCAGTGTGGCCACGGTGTGGGAAAATGAATTTTTTCACATTTAATGACTGTGCAGTATGGAGTTGTGTTTTAAGAAAAGTATTAATTTTTACTGCGTACTCATTGTACTTATGCTACTTTTGTTTTCAGTCCCACAGAGTAATTCTTAAAAATTCACTGGATGCCTTTCAGCCATTAGAAAGTTAAATGAATCATCTGTCAAGATTCATTTAAGGACATTTAGTAAATTCTAAATACGCAACAAATATAATGACTACCACCTTATCGATTTCCTAATCTTGTAATGTCTTAAGTGATAACAAAACATTAAATGCATCAGGAATGATTGCAGTGGTGCGTTAAACTTAGGTCTAAAGGAATAACCTTGCATACACAGTCACCGACTTTAACAACCATATACTACCGAGCACATTGGCTTTCCCATCTTCTTATCTGCTCTGGTTCTGAGCTTTAACAACACCACATAACTCACCCATCTCATTGCACTATACATAAATAGAGGCTATGTACGGCCATGATGCACTAGACAACCATTAATATCCCTAAACCACCTGTGCTCTGAGTTAGACTACTGATCCCACTGTATAATGAGTTATAAAGCACCGTGCACTTCATGTAGGTCCATTGAAATACCGTGCATATCACACTATTAATGTCTTGCATCTAAAGTTGCAGGTCACAAACTGTAGCCATGTTTCCATTGCTATTTTTATGGAAAACCTAGGCAGATGTTTCAAAAGACAGCAGACTTACACTGAAATGACATGGTTTCCATTAAATCCAGCCCTTAACAGCTTGGAGACAGGACTCCAGGTTGGAGAGCCCCAAGCAATCATCAGAGTTTATGGGGACATATAACTGAATATTGTCCGCATCTGAATGGAAATGTATGTTGAAAATGCATATTATGTCACCAAGCGGAATCATGTAAATTGGAAAAAAGGGCAAAGTACAGAACAGTGAGGAACATCAAAACTTACAGATTACAGTCATCGACTGCTGTCATTCTGCGCGTCAAAGTGGCACCTATCTGTCATGTAAGATTTAAGCCAGGGGAAAGCAGGGTTATTGATTCTGACATCATTTTCAGGACGATCCAGTAATGTATTTTCATCGACAGTGTGGAATGCCGCACATAAGTGAAGGAGTATTAGAGCTGAGGCAGTGCAGGAGTCGGTTTTAAGCAGCACATCATTTACTACTTTGGTCAGTGCTGTTTCAATACTGTAGAAGGCACTGTAACACTTGAAAGGCTCAAATATATTGTTAGAGGTTAAGTAAGTCAATCAACCAATCAGCAAATGAGAGATTGGTCTATAATTGTTTAGGATGCTCAGATCTAGAGTGGACTCCTTCAATAGACGTTTGATAACAGCTGGTTTAAATGCAGCAGGTACGACCCCCATGGAAAGAGACTTGTGCAAAATGCGAGACAGATGAGCACCAGGATTTGGGCATCGCCCTTTAAGGGCTTTAGCAGGCAGAGGATCTAGCAATAAGTTATGGCTTTAAAATGGCTATAAATTAGTTAACATATCTAAAGAAGCTGTTTAAAGTGGAGGTTTAATTGTAAGACTGACAGCTGAAGCCACAACTGTCTTTGATGCTAAGTTTTCAATTTCCTCCCTAATTTTGTTAACTTTATTGGAATACAACTCTTATTAAATCATCTGCTGAAAACTTGGAAGCAATGGTGGCTGCTGGTTTATTTGGTAGTTGCTCAAGTGTGTCAAACAGAAAGTCCTGGCTATTGTTATTGGCATTAATTAGTTTTGGCCAGAAGAGGCGGAACCTTGAGACCAAGACACTGTATTGTAAGCACACCGGAGATACAAAACGGATGGCTGTTCTGGTGGTGGTGTTCACCTGGGCATGACCAAGAATTGTTGCACTTGGTGCTACCCCCAGGGCTCCGTATCCAGGCAGAACATGGGTCAACACTAGCAGACCATTTTGGTACGACAAAGACACTGGCCAGTCTGTGTGAACAATTTTAACAATTTTACTTGGCCACTCGTGATAGAGGTTCTGAACCAACCCTTCACATGACTCAGCACAGGGTCTCTGTCCTGCCCAGTGGCTAGGTGCTGATGAATGACTCACCCCCATCAACAGCAGCCGACCATGCTGCCACCACTACCACAGATTAGAGAAAATGCTGCTGTGGGAGCTCTGCTTGGTGGTCTTGTTGTTTTCCTTATCCTCGCCTTTTAAGAGGCCCTTTGTCCCAGCATCCCTTTGCATGAGTACTTTCCATTTGAACCAATTGTAAGTCATGCTGTGTTTCGGCATTCGTATCCTTGTACATGATAAATTCACCCATTTCTGCTGTTACTTTCCATCTAATGTAACTTCTTTTTCTCTGATTAAATTCAAGAAAATCTCACAGCTCAGACCCCAGAAATGAAATGCGAGACACCAATCGCTGAGCCACAAAGCCTGATTCCATTAGTTTTATGAATTACTTCTTTACAGACTCACGGCAAAACCCACCTCAAGCGATTGTGCAGCCTTAACTGCAATATGAGTGTTTATGTAACACCTTTTTCAACTCGTAACTTCAGATTGTACTAACTGCATGTAAATGGAAACCCCACTAGTAAGTTAGGGAGTTACTAAATGTAAACAAACAATGCCAGAGTGGAATAGGAGGCACAGACTGACAGCAATACTGATATTATATGGTGAGACTTTGTGCTCTGCTTTCTTATTTTTGTTTCCAGATTTTAATCCAGACAGCCAAAGTTGCTGTGGAATTAATGAGTGAGAAAGTAGTATTCCAACATGGTAGCAAAAGGCTTTGAATCACACAGTTGGCTGGGAACCCACTACCACTGTGACTGTGCTGCAGCTCCCCCTGACTCTGAAATGCCCAAGATTGATGTGTTCATTTAACATTAGCCTCCAGCAGCACAAAGAGGATAAGCACCTGGGCTCTAAAAATACCTTCCTTTTCAGATCATCTGAGGAGGAGAAAATTAGATGAGTGAAATTACGCCCCAAATGGAGCCCCATTCATATCGCACTCTTCGCCATGCCAGCAATCCTGTGTGTTCAGAACAACGCCTCGCTGGCTACTGAAATATTGATATTCATATGGAAATGCTACCCTTTATTAACATAATAACATAAACAAATTGGGGATTCTGATTTGGGGCCAATGAACAGTGTGGTGGGGCGCTCTTGGCAGGATAACTCGTCAGTTGTGCATCCCAGCCCAGCACGATGCATGCCTCTAACGCAGGATGCATTTGCAATTGTATATTTGTGTGAACGGCTGCATGTGCATGCAGTGTGCTGCTTGCTCGTGAGGGTTATTGCTCTGTGATTATATACCTATAAGCTTGTTGTCATAGTAACGGTGCCAGGCAGGGTTTACTCTGATTTTCTGCGTCCCAGGGAATCGAAAAGGAAACAATTAACACGATTGTCTTCTCCATTTTGGGCTTTTAAAAAGTTTAATCAAATTAATATCATGCGAGGTACAGAAATGGTTAATTTTTTGGGGGATTTTGCTTTATATAAGCATGCATACGTACAACACAAGCATAAAACCAGCTTCTGTTTTGCTCAATAACCATTGGTTCCACTTAAAGAGAGATGGTGTAGCTGGTAAAGGTCAAACACTGAAAATAGATCCTTTCATGTACGGGCAAGAAAAGCAATCCATCCATGCTATGGCCAATCCGGTGTCATTCAGGCACTAGAGTGTGTTTTTATCTTTTTATGGCGCTATTATACAGCAGGTGCTTTCTGCCTCATAATGCTGTCCTTCCTTACATGGGATGGAAAGAATGAGTATGTGGTCAGTCAGTCATGTCTAAGAAGACCTTGGAGTACCAGAGAGTTTTACCGCTGGGACTCAACAGCACAAAGCTGATAGATTGGTTTGCCCAGCAGACAAGATCGGGAAAAGAACAAGACACCATGACCACACCTGATACATTAAATCGGACTGAATGCCATTAAGAGGATTCCTCGTGGGGACGGGTGCTAATAGGTCTATTTCACCTTCAATCAACATTTGGCTCTCTTACCGCACATCCACCTAAAATCATTGTGATTTCTGGAGATGTAATCACACAAAAAGGTATTCAGATAGATATGTGAACTACATGTCTATAGATGGCCCAGATGTGATAATGTGCAGCCACAGTCAGGTAGCAGCAAATTTAAAGAGTTGGTCTAGTCTGTTTATCATATATTGTATATGTTAGCTGGTGGAATAACCAACTGTAGTTTGAACAGCTCCTCGGCTTTTTTTGACTCTCATTCTCATGCACGATGGCTCATTGATTCATTTCTGCGACCATCGTACAGGCAGCAACAGACGCCCGATGTGAAGGACAAATCGCAGGGGTGCTTATAATTCATATGCATCCTGGTGAGAGCAGCCCTGGCCGCCGCACCGTTTATCCAGAGATCTTATCTCCATCATGAGCGCTGATCTGCCATTGCTTCGATATTCATATTCATTACTTCCTATGGCGCTGAACAGAAGAAAGAAATGGGTGATATCAGATTTGCTAATTAGGCTTATTTTAGCATGTTCATCTTAATCCCAACAAATGGAGCATACGACACGTCATCCAACGGCCAAATGACCTCTGAGGAGGTATTAAATGCGATCTCTTAGTTATACATCTTAATTAAGCCTAATGCCAAAACAGAGCTACTCCTTCTCAGATTGACTTTATAGCTGAAAATGCCTCATGTACTGTGAGTGAGCACGATTTCCAATTAATCGGGAAATGCATGAGTGGGACGCCACATCAGAGGTAATAAATATAACGGCAGGGAAGGTTTTATTCCATCCTCAAGGATTATAATGAAATGATTACAAATGGATGGAAAAAAAATCTAATTTAGCTGATACACTGATTTGGCTCTTAATCTGTATGATTACTTACTAATACAACAGGCAGCAGACTGTCTCCATCATTTTATAAAATACACAAACACAAAGGTGGTTTCTCAAGTGATTTATGCATATACAGCACAGATATTACAACGTTTGTCCTCTGGCTGTTATTTCCTTATTTTGGCAAGACAAAGCAAAAAATAAAGTCAGATCGTTTTAGATTTAGAGCATATTCAATTGCCCAAGGACAAAAAACCCACTATACATTTCCGTCTGACTCCTGTTCACTCAAAATAACTCTGCACCATGAGCATATGTTGTCAAATGCATGATGGATTTATTATCTTCTGGCTGCAATTTGCAGAATACTTATCCAGCCTCCATCAAAATATGCCTCAACTGAAGTTCCAAAATCCACAGCTCGACCTCATTATTCATTACAAGTTGTCAAGTGAAAGCCAAAAGGCCACATTGTTGCAGATATACTGTAGATTATAATCAATTGTCCGAGAACACTACGGCTCTACCCATAACCTAAAATAAATTTCCTCACATATGGAGGCAGGACAAAGCTGTCAGAATTTCGACAGAGCACAACTACGCGATAACACAAGGGATGTTTCCACGTGCAGCTCGGCGGGCAGGGCGCGGCCTCTGTCAACACAGAGAATGAGGACCTGTATTCACTCTGACAATATGAGATCCTTCTGTCAATTGTAATAGATGTGCATTTTTCCCTGAATGTTAAGTCCCCCGTCCTCAGTACGGGTAGTAAACTTTGTTGCATTTTATTGAAGCGACTGTAGTGATGAAAGCTGATCGATAAGTTCTGGGCCTGCCATAGTGTACTGAACAATGTCTGGGGTTTCTTTTTGTGGAAATAAAATAATTGATGTGGCACTAGATTGCCGCCAATAAACAGGACAGCAGCACGTAAGCCTCGCTGACGCTGAATCTGTACCACGGGTGCTCTTTGGTAACGGAGCCTGACCTCCGTCACTGAAATTCACTGAAAAAATGTTTTCCTGCAGGATCAATAAAGTCTCACTTTATTTTGTTAAAGTTGTTTTCAGAGAGTGCAGTCACCATAAGTACATAATTGTGACTGATGTGGCAGAAGTGCAGAGAGAACATACATGATAAGGCTGTCTATGATTTGAGTACAAACAAACGTCTTGCAGCCATCGTTTCAGTTTTGTGCAGGTTCACGTAGCAATGATTTTCTACTCTTACAGGTGAATGCAGGACTGTTTTTAAGGAATTTCATCATCTTCCAACTCGTCCAAAGTTAAACTGTTTTTACCTCTCTGCTTGCAGCCTGACGGTACACCGAATTGCAAGATCAACTCGGTTTATCTCAATTCGTGGGCATGAATAGAAGTGGTAGGAACTCCCTTCAAAGCTGTGGAAATGTGCCTCTAACGCAGAGGGTTTCAAAGCTGTCTTTGCACATTTTAGCTTTGCATTAAACTTTTACAAGCACCTACAAAATCCCACCAAGGGAGTTGTCCTCTGCAGCTGTCTGCATGTAAATAAATGCATGCAGTGTTTGATTTTTTTTGGTCAAAGGGAAACCAGAAACTGAAGTCTAACTTGCTGAACAAAAAACAACAACAGACTGCTTGAGATATAAGAGTTAGATAAGCTAAAGCCTTCTGGAATGTGTCTCTCACTCTGGGTAAATATTCAATCCTCTAAAGTTGATGAAAAAATAATGGAAAATTCAAAATGATATCAAACAATATTTTAAAATTTGCCGTAATTCCTTTTGTTCATGATATGCTAATTAGCCTGGGATGGAGGAGGGGGCTTCCATTACGTTGCCTTATGTTGATGACTTGTTTCAATGCAAATCTGTAAAACTATTTGTGTCAATGTCAAACCAAGATAGGTCAACTAGCTGTGGAAAAATTAATTTAAGCGTGAAACGGAATGTGAAGGTAATAATTTCTGTTTTACCTTAATTTTCACCTCCAAAAAAGAATAAAGATTGTTCTGATCACCGACTGTAACATGCAGAATCTCTCATAAACCGACTCTGCTGTGGAGTGACCGCAATTTCATATCTCAGCAATTAATCTGGCAATTAATGTTGTCACAATCAAAAAGAACGATGACAAAAAGATTCTGAAATACATTTTATTTCAAGTACGCTTTAATTACTTTGTATATAGTTGCCTTGTCAATATTTTTGCTGAAAATTGACTCAATGTGACCTATAACCTTATGTTCCACTGGCAAGTAATACCGCTCGAAGTATGCAGCGAACATCCACAGTCGATCCATGCATATGTCATGAGGGATCGCTTCAGGCATGATTTTCTCTTTCCAAAGTGCAGTAAATATGATGAATTCAAAGTAAAGGAAGTTAAAGCTACATTTGATTTCTGCGGTTTTTATTTAGAATGACCGTATACGGGTCATTTACGTACCCCTTAATACTTTTAGACACAGCATTCATAATAATACCAAGAATGTGACAGCTGACTTATTATTACTAATTGGCTGCATTAGCATACAGTAAGTAGTCTTTGTAGTCGTTTGATGTACAGCATGAAGGTGATAATTGCAGCGCACTACGCATGTCAGATTCCCTGTTATTCGTATTTGTGATTGGTACCTTTTAGGTGCTGCCTCATAGAGAACTTTTATAGTTGGCACTCGGCAGTAGTTGAGATTTTTCTCAGCAACACCTGGAGTTGGTGTGACTGCAGTATTTTGGTAGAAAAACAAAGACTAATTGTATTTTTCTGGTTGGAAAAGAACAGGCATCTCTTTCCTACTGATAAGCTATCTTTATTCAGCTTAGCTGTGTGTGATTATTTTGGCATCTTTGTCACACTTGAGCATGACCCTGTTTTGTTGTTCAAATTTGTGAGTTTTCTTGGTGTGAGTCTACTTTCATTGGAATAAATAAACCTTTGTCATGCTGTGTAGGCTTGTGCTATACGCTCACAGTGCTTGTGTTTGTGTGTGTCGGTGGGTTTGGGAAGCGGATAAGCGCATATTTTTGAGTGTGTGTAGGTGTGTGCATAAAAGAAAAGGCAGCATGTTGGGATGTGTTGGAATGAGAGCTCCTTGTCCCCCTTAAGAGTAATGCTGCCGCCTGGGCCCCACATAAGCCCAATTCAAAGCGAACAGTGCCAGCCCATTGTGCAGACCCAGATCTTCTGGTAAATGGCTGGCTGAGTGGTGGTAATTGCCCTGGCAGTTCATGCTTGGAGCAGCCACACAGAGTGTAGCTCTGAGATTCCAACCGTGGCTGCCACAGGATTACTCAAAGCAACATGGGGCGCCCTGACTGATCCCACTCCACCAAGTCTGACATGTAGTCCGCTAATATGCTGCGAAACCAAAACATCCACATCGAGCACGGTCATTTTCCGATGAAGCATAGACTTAAGAGAGTGATGTTTACTTATTTAATCAGAAAGGTCATTAGTGGGAAACATGGAGAAGCTTTGATAAATGAAGTCAGGCCCAGTTAATGTTGGAAAGTGGAGGAGGCAGCGGAAAGAATGAGGAAAATGTGGAAAATTGACTCACTGAACATCTCAATTCCCTCAGTGAAAGTGGAGCATCTCTGGTGGACATGAACCTTCCTTTATACAGAATGGACTAAACAGCGTGTGTATACACACTGACAGCACATCTCCAACAACCCTCAGGCAACGAGCCACTGGATTTTCAGCCAACACTGTAGTCTCCGTACCTACACATGATGCAATGCTTCCTTCGTGCATGTTCAGCTCAGACATCTGTTTGTATGATGAACAGATGGGGGCGAATACTCAGGAGGGTCTTGGCTATTGAGAAAAATGCTTGCGTGACTCCTCATCCCCCAAACACTTTTACCTTCTCAGTACATCTTACCCGGAGGAGCAAGTGCATAACTGGGACACTCGACTCCACCACCTATACTTGTACACACACACACACACACACACAAACACACACTCATTTGTACCTTCACACACTTACACACACATGGGCATGTATGCACAGGCCTCAGGTCAAATTTGCATGCTATCTGGTGCCACATGGTCACGTGTCGGTCAAGATGTGAAAATACAAGTACGTATGTCACTGTGATTTCTTCATGTGTGCGTTCATGCAGAGCATGTGTGTGTGAGATTACGAAGGTCCGTACAATAACAACCTGCGTGCACCGCTTGTGATAATATTATTGCGTAAATTTGCAACATGTTAAAGTAGCTGTTAACCCGATCTCCTAGTATGAGGGGTCTGTGTAAGGTTGTGTGCGTGCGTGTGTAAGCTTGTGTGTGCGTGTGGAGGCCTACCTCCAGCACCAGCTCATCAAATGAGCATATGAAAATGAAATGAGTCAGACTGATGATGATGTGAGATTTGCTGTGCCAGCAGTGTGATGACGGATTGTGCAGTGTTTTTTGTTTTTTTTGGGTCCAATGAGGAGAGTCATTGTATTTCACAAAGACACACACGCAGAAAGCTAATTACTCAATATACTAACCAAGTGTTGTGCAGACCTGACCTTTTCATTCGTGTCATGAACAGGAATCGGATGTTCCGAACATCTGATACAGTCAGCATGTCAAAGCAGATATTATGGCAGCAGGTTGTGAATGGATGCCACTATTTACCCTTTTGAGTGAAAAACGGAGGCAAAAAAAAAAATTATTATCATTATTATAATAAATGATAATAAATTTAACATGTGACACATGGGAAAACCCGTCAACTGTGTCTGGGCAGGCAGGTTGACAGGCGGACTCTTTACTCTTTTAACCTTGCCATTCGTCATGTAATAAAAAAAATCTGGTTTCAAACCCAAAAGGTAATCCACAATTAGGTTATAGCAACTGAGTGGGAACAGGTGTTGTGGCCCCCTTCGTCAATTCACTTGAGTGTGGCAGTGGTGATCAGTATGGATTTAGTGTGATTATTTAATATTTAATCAGATTTGCATATGTGATCACAGACAGGTCTGAAAGACAAATGGTCTGCCAACTGTGACCCTGAGGGCGCCTCATATGTTAGCGAACGGCTGATTCGTGTGGAGTGGTCGGACAGTCACAGATAGGTGAAGCCTTTTCTCTTCACTGAAGTACGATTGTCATTGGGTTCTACGTTTCAGCAGAAACGCAGATCTACCTGACATATTGTTGTATAATTCTGGAAAACTCCGGTCATCACACCTTTTCATGAGCCCCATATTTGAACTCCTATAACTACACTCAGTGGCTACTTTATTAGATTCACCTGTACAATACAGTGCAACACCTTTGCTGTAAATGCTGCCTTTGTGAGGCTGATAATGTTTAGTATTT
>OMNV01029247.1:0-29793 GCA_900303265.1 Brotula barbata | reverse complement strand
ATTTTGGAAACAACAACATTCAATCATAGAAAATGGCCACAACAATGACCTCAGTTGATTCAACGCCTCTCTGACAGTGTTAAAAAAAAGACGGAACATTATCAGTTTTACAGCAGGGTATTGACGATCCTTCAAAAAAGTCTTTAAAGGCCTTTAAATGTGTACGTAAAGTAAGTACTTATTTAGTAAGTTAAAGTCCTAAAATCAATCTTTCAAAAGTATTAAAAACACAGCTGACAGTGTGTAACATTAACATTGTATTTTTGCTCTCTCATTGCATTGAAACCTCTTGCAGGGATTCAGAGATCGTCACTGTAAATTTGTGTTTTGTACGCTCACATCACACAAACAGGACAAAAGTAGCCGTGTCCATAAAGCTAGGTAACAGTGCTCTTTTTGAAATTAATCTAAAATTGCATTCTGCGTGATTTCTGAAGTTTGCGCAAGCAATCAGAAGTCTTCTTCAAAGCCGTCATAGTAACAAACCCTTACTGAACTTAAGCACCAGAGAGGGCTTCACACTCAGAGCAGCGACTGAGTGCTTGAGTGAGCATTCACTCTAATAGTGCTGAATATATACTGTATGTCCTTGACATGGCAAAAAGTGGTGCAGGGTCTGTGAAGGGTGTTTCAGAGGGCTGAAAGTGCTCACATTGCATTAGCATCCAGCTCAATTGGCTGACAGAGAAGACCGACTGCAACCTAGTGGTGGTTAAGGCAGAGTGGAGGAGGTGAGGGGCCCAGAGGTCTGCCATCCTTGGGGCATTACACAGGACAGCCGGATGGGGTCAGTCAGCAAAACCAAGCATCCACCCATCAATAATTGAATCAGTCACACTCAATGTAGTCTGGCATGAGGAGTGGAACACTGTGATCACAACAGAAGACTCCTCAACTGGCGTCACAGAGTACAAATCAAGCGACGGCTGTTTAACAGAGAGACGGCGCTCTCTGCTTTAGACGCGGCCATGCAGTCAGTTTGCGTCTGTGAATCTATCTCGGTGTTTCCAGTTTCAAGTGAGAGGGTACATAACGAGCAGCCCACCTCTGTTAACCGAGAGGTGGGCTTTGCACTGGAGCCGTGGTATTCTGTCAAATTAGATTAAGGACCACTTGCTCATTATTGACAGGAGCCTGTTGCAGTAATGACCCATGATGAGAGAGTCGTTTACTTTGATGGTAAGAACACAGACTACCCTGGAACCTTTCCCGGAGCACATGTCGTTGGAAGCGAAAAGTGTCCTGTGATGGATTGGGGAGTGTTAGAAATATTTCAGAATTATTTGACATTACAGTGGTCGTTTTCTATCTGAGCAGCTTTGATCTAAAAATCGACTTCCTGGTGTGGTTTTCCGCTCAGCTTGTATGGCCCACGCTGAAGTCGACCTCATAAAGACCCTGGGTGTGTGTGTGTGTGTGTCTCGGTTTTGCGTTTGTCTGTGGTGGAAAGATGACAGAAGTCACATTTAATTAAGGGGGTCTTGTGTCAACTGGAGAGATGAGGGCGTACGTCGAGCACGAGTTGTGCATACAAAATAATGATGGTCTGCTCACTTCCATACGGGCCATTCCAAAAGAAAACTGACCATCAAGCTGCACTGTACAGTGAGTGTGTGTTGTTTGCTTTGTTTCCCACACTCTCTGCAGCTATGCTCAAACATGTATGTGCATCCACGTGGTCCGTGCCATTACGTGTATGTTTACATTATCTGTTTACACACCTGCTTCTCTGTGTGTTGTGCATCTCTCAGTGCAGACCATTCCAGAGCCCAGAGCTGTGCAGCCACCCCGTACAAACAACGGTGCGACCAAACAGCTGCTAAAGAGGAGGCTTGACATTGTGTGTAGTAGCGTTTAATTAACGCTTGACACAGGTAGCCACTGTATCTGGCTGTGATCAGGCATTGCACCATGAAGCTTCCATCACCTTCCATCGACTTGTATCGCATGACAGCAGCTCTGTGTTTTTTTGCTGTGCTTGCGAAAGGCAGAGAAATCCCAAACAAGGAAAAATGTATTGTAACATATTACTTATTTAAAAAATTCCCAAAACACAAAGAAGAGTAAATTTTAGGAAAGGGAAAACAGCAGGATCCCGATGTTCCACACGGTTAGGCGCGTGGTAGTATTTTAGTGAAATTTCGTGTAGCATTTGCTTGGGCACCGGCACAGGAAGCTTTAAATAATTAATGAAGCTACACACACACCGTTTGATCTGTGTGCAAATCATGAGCAGCCCATTCCTTAAATTGGATACTGCAGATGGAAGTCAGACATCGGTCCTGCTGTTAGATGATGGTTGTATTTATTTAACAAGCTCAAGGGAAGATACTGAATGTAATTTGATGTGGTTCTATTCCTATTATCATTTGATAACATTTGAAAACAAACTACAAAGGCAATAACCAACGTGCAGGAAGATAGTTTATCTTTTTTTAAAGGTGTATGTGTGTGTGCCTCCAGTAACTGAAGACAGGAACATTTCCCCTTTTCACCTGGCTTTGTGGTAAAAGGTGCTCCCAATGCGCAGAAACACTGAATTGCAACCACAGTTGCGCTACACTGCATAAACACGACCTCAGCCACCTTCAGACATTGTTGGCAGTGCCACTGGCTTTGCACTGCCACAAAATTAGATTGCACTCTCAACACAGACTACACTGCTTGTCGTAACACTGCAGATGGTATAATTAAACAAACAAAATACATAATAGGATTTCTTGAAGCATAAAAAGAATGAAAAAGCTGAAATAAAGCATTTGATTTAAGGCTGTGTAGCAACATATAAAGAAGGGAACTTTTTAAGGTCAAGACAAAGATTCTTGCTTAGTTATGGGATCATTTTATGGAGTGGAATTTTAGAAAACTGTCATGTAGTTTCTTTTGTGAAACTGAACGTGTTGCCATTTATGGACGTAGAGTATGTGTGTGTTGAAGAGTGTGGTCCTAACCTGCTCCATATGAAAAGTGCCACGAGATAGGTTTTGTTGTGATTTGGCGCTATATAAATAGAGTAGAATTGAATTGTACGTGTGTGATGTCGTAACTTGCACTTGCATTTGTGAATATCCTCAAAAAATGAACATCATGAACATGAACATGGTCTACGAGCTGAAATACCCGCACGAGAGTATGAAGGCAAAAGTGTTAGAACACGTCAGACAGTGATATATAAGTATTATGCGACCCTCAAGAAAACTAAGAATTTTTGCAAGTGTTTTAGATGTTGACTTAGACTAATCTACACTAAATGACATTAATCCACTTATTTAATTTTATTCAATTTGAACTGAAAATTAGAATCAATAACTCTTTTACAGTAACTCTTCTTTTAGCTTCAAAAGTGTGTAATAATAAAGTGCATATGCGTGGTAATATCTTCTCAATGGCCAACAATAAGATTGATTCATCTCGAAACATTCTTGAAATCCATTTTTTGCAGTGCAGAAGCCAATTTAGACATCCAGTAAATCTTTCACCTTATTTTTAAGATCCTATTCAGATCACATCTACTGCAAAAATGGTGCAATATAAAATTTTAATAGGCCTTGGCAGGAGAGCACATGAAGAAGTTGCTAATCATGGTTTAACATCCAGGGCTGACAGTATGCTTTACTACCAGTGACAGAGATTGATCTGTTGTGTAGCCGTGGTACCATATGTCTCTGCAGCTGTAGATTGAAGTGTGAGATTTGAGATGTCCTCCCTGTAAGCCCTTGGCCTGTCTACCCTGTCATGATGACTTCATGTGCGAGACTTGAGTCATCTCTGGTCATCTCTGTGCATAATTTGACCTTCCTGGGCCACCACTGATAGCAACATTTCTCCTGGCAGTACACCAACATTTGTTTTGTGATTTTTTTTTCCTTTTTTTCCCCCCGAGAGATAAATGTTGATAAAAATTTGAGATATTGGGATCTACAAGAATCCTCTGTAGGAGTCTAACCTTGGGTTTGACACTAAATGGCAATGTTGAGGTCATGATTATGCATTATGCGCACCAGTTCTAGTTAGGTGTCTCTGAAAGAGCCGTTACAGTGATGCAGTCAGAAAACTTTTACAGCTAAACAGTCAGTGAGAAAACTTCAGATTCTCATCTTTTATCCAATTGGATTGAGTGTTTCGTCATGCAAACACCTTTGAAGTATAAAAATGGCAGCAAAATCTTGAAGCAATATTTTTTTTTCTTAATTCAAAATGCCTGCTGGTGGTGGTTTTATATTGAAGAAGCTTGCCGTGTGAAGACCGAAGCAGAAATTTTCTACAACAGTCGATCGCAGCTGGAAAGCAAACGTCTCTTCCACGCCCTCAACCCGCATAGCTATATCCGGCTATTGGTACCCAGTTCAAAGCAATCTGGCAGGTGGAGTTAGAAAAGAGCACAATGTTGTCAAACAGAAATCAGATTTGCTCCACTCTCCATTAGCCTTAGCCCCCTCTCTCTCCCCCGGAGATCACATTAAATGACATCTGCTATCATCGGGATAACCTGTGTCAGCTCCGTGATGAGACTGCAGATGCTGGGTCCCAGATTGTGAAGGGGAAGTAGAGAAGAGAATAGAGAAATAGTAGATACAGCTAGCTTAGGAGTGCTCACACTTACATTAGAGCTTGTTAGATCTGTCCCAGGACATAATTAACATATAAATCGATGCTGGCTCATAAACTGGCCATGGTTGAGAGCAGCTTTACATCACTGGCTGGATGGAAAGGTGGGGGAAGGAATTATTGTGGGTGCATAGCTGCAGCTCCAGCTCATATCGCCACTCTGTTACAGCAATATAGGACATGGGAAATGTGATCTGAAATCCTGCATGTTTCACTGCAGCATCTCAGGAAAATGTGGTGGGTTTCCAATAAGCCTGATAAGGGAGTTGCCTGAGTGACAGCGGACTGAGCACTTGTCAAAAGTGGCGATGCGTGACCTGGCTCTAGAGCATCAGCCACAATCAAATGCTCTCCTTATCTTCTGACAGTCGCATTTGGAGAGTTTAGAGTCCTCTCTTTGTCTCGTTGTATTTTGGAGAGCATTGCCCCTCCCCTTTCTTCTTGGCATTGAAAACAGGCCTCTTCTGTTACCTCCACAATGAGACGATAGCTCTTTGTCTCCAGTAGCTTCCTTTGTCTCAATTACTTATCAAATGCTCTCTTTTGTTACCTTTTTAAGCATCTGTTTTTATCTTTTCACTTCTCAAAGTGCCGCTTGTTATCTCTCGTTATCTCTTTAACAGCGACAGCCGTCTGAGCCAAGCAGGTTGTTATGACCAGAGCCAAATTAAAAGACTAAACCAGTCTCAGACTAAACATGTCCTTAAAACATGTATGAATCGTTTCTATTGAATCATGCGAACCGTCCCTAATTATACTTATCGTGCAGCACAGTGTAGTGTCCCTGCTATGGATATAACACAGACTCCAGGCTTCTGTCCAAGATGCCCCCGTAATAATCATCTGGCAGAATGAGGATTCTGCCATTTTGGAGGAAATCATTATAGAACACACAAAAAAGATGCCTCCAAATAGGATGGGCCCAGACATTGTTGAACAGAGGCGTCTGCATCTGTGCCTGATTAAGAAAGAAGCATAGGCATTAATTGGCCGGTTGATGTTGGGTTGTCAGCAGAAGCTGATGGCTCATTATGTTGCTGAAGCAGAATAAAGAGGAGAATAAGAGATGAGTACACCCCGCCACATTTTCCATTTTGGCCCGCCTTAAAGCGAGCACACTGTAATTTCAGCATCAGCACGTCACTCAACGTGTCTGGGGTTTCAGTTAAATCATTTCTGTCATTCCCATTGATGTGAGTTTGGTGGTGGCTGAGATGCGATGGAAAGATGTGTATGATGGTGTGCGTCCGTTTGTTTGCGGAGCAGGGATTCTGGGGACAGTTTGCCTGGCTAATGGGGTTGGCGGGCTGCGCAATGCTCTCTCAGGCAAACAGCTAATTAGCAGCAGCAGATGAGAACATGGTCAGTGTGTGTCCAGGATCCAGAGATGCTCAACTAACCAGAAATGTGCTATTTCCCCTTTGCCCAATCAGAGGCTCTGCATTGTTACCTTTCTTCCTTGTTGAGTGTCCTTCCAGCCAATCGCTCACATCTTAACCTTTAGCGGAAGCTTCCATTTACCATGGCAACAACATGTGTCAAATGGTCACTTAGCCTTAAGGGAATCTCACAAAAACAGGATCCATCAAGTTGAGGGTCATTTGACGTTCACATTGCCCATTGCCGCTGCAGCGGACGAACAATAGTAACGTAAAGAAGAAATCCTTGAGCTAGATAGAGATTTTTGTCCAGTATGTACTGTACATACACATACTGGACCTTACCACCTGAGGAAAGGCCT
Organism: Brotula barbata; assembly: GCA_900303265.1. Lineage (NCBI taxonomy): Eukaryota > Metazoa > Chordata > Actinopteri > Ophidiiformes > Ophidiidae > Brotula > Brotula barbata. The sequence continues at coordinate 23,444 of OMNV01029247.1, read as the reverse complement.
TGTAGTTCCTAAGCCAGAACACTGAGTGTTTATACTGGCCTTTAACAAAACAAATAGAGCCAAATAAAAACAAAATAGTATAGAGGTCTATCCAGGACCAGCAGAAGATTTAACATCTCATGTACCCACATCTATGATAAGTGATTTGTTTTGTATTCACATTGCATCTAATGGTTGTATGTCATGTGAAAGAGTCACCAGGAGTAACAAGAACACAGAGGACTGCGACCCACATCTGCAGCTCCGTGGTGCTTTTAGTCATCTTTAGCTTATTTTGAGTTTACAATATGTAAACACAATTACTGATACAACAAGTACAGTAAGAGTGAAGACATTTATGCATTCAGTTAGCTGAAGGATGTGATTGGTGGAGATGAGTCAGAATTTGAACGAGTGATTGATGGACTTCAGGTGGCACGGAGAAAAGAAGAAGAATTTTATGTTTTGAATCTTTCAGACCATGATTACACGGACATCAGAGCAAGGGGGAACTATATCTCTTTTCTTGTGTAACCATGGTAATGACTGCTGTAACTGTCTTGGTTGGAGTTTGCGCAGATCTCGTCTGCTGCAGGCAAATGGTAGTTTGCCATTTTGTGTTAAGGGGGGTGTGAATGATGCTGAGGTGGAATTGTCATTGGCGTTGAAAAAACCTTGGTGGGAATTGTATTGTTCTATTATTCTCCTCTCTTTTGAAGCACAGCAAACAGTGACGGCGGTCACACTGACAGCTCTGGCACGGATGAGGAGTGTACTCAGGACCTTGGCGCATTTAACGTTCATCCGAGGTTGGCCCAAGTCAGCCAGAAAATACAGCGGAATGAGATTTCCTTGGCCTCCTGGCATGCTATCTTGCTGCAGGCACTAGTCAGAGTCAGCCTTGCGGCGTTAGCAACACCATTTTTATCCCCTTGCAGATATGAGCACAGTTCATCACTGCACCTTTTATTGCAGAACTCACCTGGGCATTAAGTTGGCATTGCAAGTTTTAGTGTATTCTCAGACTGCGAAAACTGGCAGAGTAATCGGAAGCATCTGGTAATTTTCAAACCATTTTAAACATAATGGAGACTGTGATGGAGAGCCAGCGTGGGATGTAATTCACCATAAATATCTGAGCTATAATGTTAAAAAACAATTACGATCTACTATCTCACCTTAAATAATGGAGTGTGCACCACATCCAATCTGTCTTCTCCAACCCTCTGTAGATTTCTGGGCTTGGAGTAGAAGTAGCAGCCTATGAAATCCCATCATTAGGTTCTTTACTGCATCAAGCTCTTTTATTTTTTTTTGTATCCCTCTCATCTTTTCTCCCATCTCAGTAAAGACAGCATAGTTGAGAAGGTTAGACTACCCACTGCCCTGTGAAAATAGCTTTGATTTCCAGCTAGATCTAAAAGAAGTCTTTGTCCTTATGAACTCCTTCAGTCCAGCATGCCAATGATTCTAAAGTTGATGAAAAAGTGTGTTAAGTGCCAGCCTTAGATCAATTGGGTAGCGCTATCTGACTGGTCGTATCTTGCAGGTGTCAGGGAACTGAGATGTTTAAAAGAAAACAAGAATCTACTTTTAAAGTCTGGTAAACAACCTAGAGTGCATGTCAGACATTTCCCAACAGTGTATCGTGACACTTAAGGGGGGAAAAACAGAGTGTCTGTTCCTTATACACACACACACACACACACACACACACACACACACACACAGACAGATCTACACTCCTGTCCTTATGCTGCATACATACTGTACACTCCATTTATATTTAACTGGCAGAGATCCTGATGCATATTTTAGCAGAGAGAGGTTCTTGATGGTAACTTTCGCAGCACAGCGGTCAAAGCAGTTCAACAATGTATCACCCAGCATGTCATCCAATCATGGAGCAAGGTTTTTGCTCCCCTCCTGCTCTCACACTACAGGGAGAAAATCAGAGCCGCTCCATCCACTCTGAAGACAGAGAGAGAGCTGCACATCTATTATAAATGGTATATGCGACTGTGTGGAATGAACCAGCCGCGGCAAATTGGGCACATTTTGCTCTGACGCTGGCTAGTCTCTGAGGGAAGCCAATTACGATGTCTCTCCTTTAGAACGGGGCCAAAATAACCCAAATTCCCACATCTTCCCCTGAGCACGGACAAAATGTCCACTCTCTAGCTCCCCGTTCGGTTAGCCCCGAAGACACTCACCGAAATCACACACCCCCTGCATTCATTACCTGCTAATGACTCTATCCCCCCGAGACCGAGCAGAGCAAAAAGTGAGGGAGGAAAGGAAGGAGAGGTTGAGAGGTGAATATAAGGAATGGAAAGTATAGATGGAAGGAAGGAATGGGGGGAGGAAGATGGATGTGTCCCAGGAGCAGGTGATTTCCGGACTACAACACTGAACATTGGAGACATGGAAATATCTGACATGGCTGGTTACTCCCTGTCAGTCGGTGGCCGAGAAGTGTCCGTGCAGCCTGGCGCTGCACCCTGAACTGGGAACAACTGGCCACACATTTGCACTGACCTTCACCTTGAGCGGGAAACACACCAACCCGGTGCTTAGTGGAATGTTTCGAGCCGCAAAGACGTCTCGGAGGACATTAATCAGAGAGAACATGCCCTGAATTTGATGGGAACCAAGCTAGCTGTGGATGAGCGTCCCACAGCAGCCGGGGGAGGTATTCCTCAAGTAATGCTTCTGTTTGCTTAAGCAAAAGGGGGGTGGGGCTAAATCAGGGCCTTGGGATTTCTGTGGATTTAATTGTTACGTGAGGAATTTCTCCGAATTTGTGACGTTGGATGCAATGCATCAAGATCGTTCATTATGTCATTATTCGGTTTTTTTTACATTGTAAATGTTTTTGCCAAAATTTCGATCTATTAGGACAACAACCAATCCACAAATCAGACTGTACCCGAACACCTGAGACAGCCATTTAAAGTCAAAATTACACCTTAGAATCAAGGAGAAGCTACGTGCTTTTAACTTTATCCTCATACTACAATTCAATCATCAGATAGAAGACGTGAATTTGTTGGAAAAATAAAGATGTCCAGCCTTTCACACAGGAACGAGTGCTGGCGGACAAAAGAAGCAGCTCTCATCAAACTCCCTGCCTGTCGTTTTAGACCACTGACGGTTGAAATTAACAATATAAGCATGTTAAGTGTGATTTGTGAGTGAGTCGTCTAATATTAAAAGCGTTTCAGTTTTTCTCCACATATTCATTTTGGCAGTGAAGTTCTGTTATGAAGCAAATAATTTGATCAAACTAATAACAACAATTTGATATTTCATTGATACAGTTCTCTGATTTTGAACTTTTTCATGGTACTTTTGTAAATTGATACTCTAGAATCTGGTGAGAATTAAACCAGCCTTATAAAGACACAGAGAGCCTTAAAAGATAAACCAAGCGTGTGTGTGACAGGATTTTACACTTCAGAAGTAGAATTTACTGAAAAGAATGCATTAATGTGGTTATGCTAATTGCTAAATACTAATTATCTATGCTTTTGTTTATTATTCCAAACACAACGTGCTGTGGAAATGTCCTTTACATTCACACATGCTCCCCAAAGCTTTTCGTTCTCTTTTGAAAGAGCCATCACAGAGCCATCATTTAGTTTGGCCATGACAATAAGGATAATGTCAAAACTGGGACCGCAGGAGTTTTATTTGAAGTCATAAGCATCAACAAAATCCCAACAGATTTTCCATTTATAGATGTGTGACTTTCTCTAATCTACGTGCTTGGTATGGTATGGTTTTATTCTTCTGCAAGGACAAGGATGTGGACTCATGTGGACTCATGTGGAAGTGCTAATAATCCACATTTGGTCATAAAAGTGTCATCGTTATGTGCCATCAATCGTCCTACAACATATAGCGATGTATAACAGCTGTGCTAAACATGAGCACGGCTTCTTTGCTGTGGGTAGAGGACATTGTCGGTGTCAGACAAAGGACAGAGCGAGTCTGCTTTATGTCCTTACAAACTGTGCGTTGACGCTAGTTTATGGCGGAAGTTAAGTGCGGAATTGGGCATAAGGCTTGTGAATGTGCACTCTGCTTCATAACGACTGCGATGTATAACAGGAAACAGTGTGTAGACGGGGATTTGTATGTTTGGCAGCACGTAGGCGAGGTTTGAGTCAAAGCTTTATACATCAGGACCCCAGGTTTCAGATCAGTGCAGAACGTGTTGTTTTTTTTTACACAACATTTACATAGCTATACTCGCATTAACCCAAAGGAAAGTAGCAAATATGCACAGGACCAATCAGAAACACAGGCTACCTGGCAACGTTAAAGCTAGTTAGCTGTGCTTTTCTACAGAATGAAATGTGCAGATTCCAATTACTCTCCATTACAATAAACGTACGAGCCCCGTGCTCCCAATCATTGTACATTAACAACCCCAACAGAGGGCTGAATTACTGCCGAGGATTTTCCGTATCGTCAGATGAGTGTTAAGAGAGCAAAATCGTTTGTTTTGAGGGGTTGACTCACACCCTGTTCCCTACAGCAACAGATAAGGTTGGTGTTCACGGAGACATGATGAAATGATTGTATCTTTTCAGTAAGAGGTGTGCAGGGTGACTCAGACACACACACATTCATTCTCTCTCTCTCGATCTACCTTTCTTTCTATTCTGAGGGAGAGAGAGAGAGAGGGAGAGAGCATGTGAAGAACAGAGAGAGAGAGAGAGAGACACTGAATCACCCTGTGGACATGGTACAAGGAACACACTGTGTGTGCGTGCAACTACGTGTGTGTCTTAAGAGACAGGTTGCCTCTGGGATTATCTGTGGCCACCGTCATTCACAGAGCTCAAACATCTGAGGGCACAGATTCGTCTGCCACGGGGGCCCTCCACTACAGAAACCTCTGCTCAAACATCGGTTTCCCTCTGAAATGTCGCAGTAACCGCGAAGACGCTGATTTAGGTCGTCTGTATCTAAGCAGAGCTTTATTTAGTCAATTACATCCGGTGACGTGTTGCATAACTCACAAGATCAAGACACAGAAGTTGTCGAAGGTCAGCAGCATGCATCACCACTACGACATGCAGTATCTATCGCGAAAGCTTAAGCTGACGTTCGTGTCAAAGAGCAAAAATCTGTCACACTGAAGGCAGAGTACATCTTTTGTTCCCTTTTCGCTATTTTGCTGAAAGAGCTGCAGCGCTACCGGAAGAGCAGCGGCCAAGGTTGAGGAGAAAGCAGACACAAAAGATGGATGTGACTTTTTCCATCTCTTACCTCGATTTTCAGCAAATTAAGCCCAGCTGTTTAAACAATATGCAATTACCAGCATTTAAACAGCTAAAGTTGTTAAAGTGATTAGCCACTGTTTACCATAAGCAACATTTTGTACACAAGATAACGGCTCTCATTTACATATGCTAATGCTTGGTAATTAGCTATGTTCCACAGGGTAATTCCTATTCAGGCCCAACCTACAGGCGGTTTTTTTTTGTAAAGATTAAAAACTGCAAAATTATGAATTAATTCAATCAATCACGTAAAGGCTAATATATGCACAGCAAATGGCATGGGGACATTTTTAATGTCAGAAATCAAGAGGCGAAGAGCCAAGGATACGCTAAGGAACGACAGACAGAGCTGCTGCCAAGGTAGATTCAATTGTGTTTCTCTGACATTTTACAATAGCACAAACACCTTGTTTTCCACTTCGTAGGATGGTGGATGTAGTGCTTGGTGTTCACAGAACAACGAGACAGGCACTTTATCCAGCAACCCATAATGGCTTGCCCACACAAACCTGTTGACAGGGCTGTAGCAATAGAAGAACAAAATAGGTTTTGTGCGCCTGCAGAATGGAAAGAGAGCATAGCTCGGACAGCAGAGACGCTGATATAATTTGATTTTAATGTATGTTTCCACTATCTTCATTCTCTCACTATGAAAAGCCTGATAAACTCACAGACAGCGTATCCGCTCATCTCTTGTCCCATTACCTCCGTCTGTGGACGGGAGTTATGATGTCCGCCGATTCATCCATTCCCATCACTGATGAAGGGCAGATTTAGGGCAGAAAATATTTCCCCTTCATAAATTTGTCGTAACAAACAAATGCTACCAGTAGGACACAAAGGGCCCCAGCTGTGTGCGGTGTGACCGGATGGTCCAAATTGATTCCCGAGTCTTGGGAAATTGAGAAAGATCGTTGAATGGTAGTTTCCTGTCATAAAAGAGTCAACGTAATGACTCATGGAGATTGTGTAGGTCTACAGATGGTAAATGTGATGCCATGCCATGTCCTTACTCTGTTTGTCTGTCCACTATAGCTAACCCTGTGTTTAGATGAAGTCACGTCGTATTGTAGTCTGCGAGGTGGCCTGTTAACATACTTAGAACTGATCGTATCAACTTTTAGAGAGCTGGATCTCTTTCTTTATGATATCCAACCATTCCATATCTGTCTATCTGTGTTAGCACCCACTGACGTATCACAGGGACCTCATCTGCCAGAATTCGTGTGTGACTGTGTGTTTGCATGTGGATCTGATGGAAGTAATTGAACAGAACGAATCCGGCAGACCTGAATCACCTGGTGTTGCCAAGGGAACAGACAAGCTGGTGGGAAGAAAGGCTAGTTATGTAAATTTGTGATCACCATGGGTGGGGTGCTTATCACCGCACACCTGACAACAGAGCCAGTTGTCATGGTGATCAGGAATTAAAAAAAGACCTAGATACAGGGATTAGTGCAGCCAGAGAAAAGTGAATCGCAGTTTTCATTTTCAAAACAATATGGTTGGTTACAACAAGGGCTGAAAATATCCATAGAAGAAGATAGAGAAGATAGGATAAGATAGGATAAGATAAAACAGTCTTTATTGTCATTGACTGCCTTAAACTGAAGGCGCACGAGGGATAAAAACAATAGGCATGTGAAGAAAGATAAACACAGACATAAGGAACACAAAAGGAACAATATATAAAACATAAAATAATATAAAAGGCTGGCTGAAGGCAAGTACAGTGGTAGAAAAATGTATAGATATTGCTGTCTCAAAGTATAAATATTGCACATGTTGAGTGGTAGGAAAATATATGAATATATATTTATTGCTCATATGGAGTGGGTATGTATGATATAATTTGGCTCTATACTGTAAAATGAGTGTTGCACATGTAGAGATTTCACAGATGAGCAGCTTAATGTTTCCTGTGGGAGTTGAGTGTCCTGATGTGCAGCCCACCTTTCATTCCTGTGGGCCGGCTTGTACCTTCCCCTGGGCATTCACGTGGCGCAGTGTACCAGGAAGTCACCGTGACAAGAAATATAGAATACATCTAATATGTTCTTTGTCAAATTCACAGCTGGCTAATGAGTTTGAGGGAGATCAGTAGCAAATATCAACCTCTTATTGGAAATAAATGGAGTGGATGAGCTCCCATTAATGCCAAGGCGGCGTGAGTGATAGCTCCGAGGGTACGTAAGGACAGGCACAGGATTGTCTCCACAAAGTCTCCAAATATTAGAGCGGCCATTTATATCTTTAAACATTCTGTAAGTCTAAAAAGTTTTGGAAAATTTATACCATTAAAGGTTCAATCTCAGGTTTGAAAGAATAGAATATTAGTTGTTTTTACTCATATGGAATGTTAGAATGAGCACCGGTCGGTCAGCTGTGTCGAGTTTACACGAGTTCATGGAGTATCTGAGAGAGCAGTGATTCAGAACGTTTTCGCTGGCAAGTGTTGTGCAGAACGTGTTATGTAATCGTACCACGCCGGCACGCTACACTTCTATCTACATGCAGCCTTCCAACTCGCAGGCTCACTCAGAGGCCTGTGATGTCCCCGGCTGCCACCTGCTAAGACAGGCACCGTCTCCACAGTTGCGGGCCATGAACGTGGCAGGAAGCTGGCACCGCTCACACACACTCGCAAACTCTCCGGGGGGAAGAAATGGCGCGTTTGTGGGGACTTTTATTTTAGAAGGAAGGGAGTTCCTGAGCAGTGGGTACCCCCAGAGCAGTAGGATGTACAACAGAAGTCTTGCACACTACAGGGGGCACCTAGTTAGACCAGCATGCCTCTTGATAATGCCGTATCCCTTGGGTGGAGGATTGGCAAGAACATACAGGCTCAGAGCAACGTGCACTGAGTGAAGCCACAGAGCAGAGTTTTTGGCTGGGTACTATGCATTCATCAAAAGTAGTATCTCAAACTACTTCTATCTATAGTACTACTATCCCTCTCTCCAAAAGTACCAAGTAGTAGGAAAAGTAGTAGACAAACAGAACAAACTTCCAAAATGGAAATACTCAAGTTAATCAGCAACTCAAAAGTATGTTTAACCCTCTGGAGTTTTTATACTAAACTCACTTTTCTAATTTACTTTTTGTCGAATTTGACTTTAGCACATTTACCAGCAAACTTGTAAGAAATACCTTTAGTAGACAAGATGACAGATTTTGCTGTGTATTGCAAAAGTCTGGGCAATCTGCCAAGGCAGGAATAGATCAGTCGAAAGTGTTGAAGTATTCTTTCCTGAATCGAGTTGGGATGTTTTTTCTCTGTAATTATAGGAAAACATTCTCTGAAAATTCTGAAATGTTGTGAAACTTAAAACTTTCTTTTATTTTGTATGCTTGAATAGTAGCAACAATAATAAAAATCTGTCTTTTTGCTCGGAAATTGGCAAGCAAAAATATGAGTAAATAAAGCAAAGTGTGAAGAGGGAATGATTGAAATTTACTTTAGAGTCAGAGATTCCTGGGATCCTCGAAAAGTCTCAGTGCTGCACTTTTATGCATTTTTTTTTTTAGATTTGGAAATTGGTCTTAGGTGTCATTCTGACAGGCACTAAAAAGGTCCTCTAAAACTTAAAATTGATATTTTCCTGAACATGCAGAAATCCTGACAGTGCTGGCGTAAGTCTGCTGTGTTACTTTCCTCCGCTGACATATGGTGCCGTGCATGTCTGTGTGTGCACACGGAAGCTGCGGGGCGAGGACAGCGGGTGTATGTGTCCGTCCCTGTGATGTCAGCTCCCGGCGTGCTTTTCTAATGTGTATACATGCGTGCAATGTATGTGCGGGTGCGTCCCGTGGCAGCGTCATGCACGGCGTGACAGTGGTGTACCGGAAGTCGTACGTAGCTCGGGGACGGAGGAGGGACGAAGAGGTTTGCACCCTCTGGTGTGTGCTGTCACTTCAGTGGAGGGGTTCCTCAAACAAGGTGCAAAAGGAGCAGACAGGGGAGGAAAAGCAGCACTGTGTGGGTGTGTGGGTGCGCCCGCGCGCGTGCGCGTGTGTGTGTACTTCCCTCTGTCTCCTGCTCATCTTCCCCCCACCTTCGCTCCTTTTTTCCCACTTTATTATGTGTGCATGTGTTGGCATTCAACATGTAGGACTCACAGCTCTCTAATCAAACACACTTTAATTTGTGTTCTCAAGCCTGAGTGTCTGTACAGGTGCAGCCATTTAGACCATTGAAGGTATATTGTGTTAAATTATACATGAGGCAGATAATTACACCTGCCTCATGAAATGCCATGGAAAGCTCTGTAATCACTTCTGCTGCAAATTGATCGCAATCGTCGCCGCGGCTAAGCTTCATTTAGACACGTTTCAGCTGCAGAATAACTGTTGATTCCTACATGAAAGGGAAGTGGAGCCACATATCTCCAAACTCTCAAATCCAGCACAGCAAATATTTTTGTCTGAGTGAAGCGTAAATCGATTTCTGTGATGCCTTGTCAAAGTCTTTATTTCACCAAAGTCGTTTGTAAGATAAGAGCCACGTGAGTCTGACTTTCAGAGTGGTTCCACTCGGCAGAAACGAGCTCAAAAGTGGATCATTTTTGTTTTTTATCCGCTCGCACGAGCAGCTATCTCTGAAGCGGTTTGATCACATCTTTTGGGGAACTTATCCTAGATAAATTTCTCCTTCATTTCATTCCATGTATCTTCAAACTTTTGATCCGCCACACATGAAATTAAATTCTATAAATATCTTTCCAGCCGTTTAAAATCAATTTGGTGTTGAGATCTGTGAGATGAAGCCTCCAAACCCTTGAATTTATCTGCTTTTTGCAGTCCACAAAGGTGAGAGCTGAGGATGTATGGTCATATTTATTGATTATTTATTCAATACTGCCATTGCTTGGGCTATAAAGGACACTCTCGGGTGTATCATATCTAATGTATCGTAATAATTATTAGTTTCTGCTCCAGCTCAGTTGACAGGGTAACTGGCAACACGGTTGGGTAGTTATTCTTGATTTCGTCCCCCCAAAATCTGTAGGAATCAACATGAATATTAACAAGCGTCAACATTTGCACATATACATGATATCACCTGAAATATAATCATTAATTTGTACTGAGTAAAACTGGTAAAGCTGGTTTGTCTAGTTCGTTTAAAACATAAAGACATTAAAATTACAGATTACTAATCAAATAATTTCAAAGACTATGAAAAGAAAGCATAACAGTCAAAAAAATCTACAAAAAGTAAAGAGTAAAAGCAGTGAAAGGACCCCTTCAATTCTCTGTTATACATCCTAAGACATTTAAGTCCAGGACTTCAACCCTGAAGTATCTTTGAGATATGAGAAACTTTGTACTACTGCATGTTTACTTTGTACACATCTCTAACAGGATCCACGCTCAAAGAACATCCTCTCAGCTGCAACACCACAGGGAAATAACACGTCGAGACAAAGGTCTTCTGAGACGTACAGGTGGACACGCGAGCACACGGTAACACACACAAAGCTGCGGAGATCAAACAATAAATAAATCATACACTTCTCCAGCCGAGGAAGATGAGTCACTCCAACGGCATCTCAGCAGGCCAGGGAGAAGCTACCTCTGACGGTTATTGTCAGTGTCGTTGTTGCTTATCGGTACCTCAGGGGACGGGAATATTTGGCCCATTGGACACATGATTAATCTGTGAGCAAATTACTGCCGGTCCTCTGAGGCTCCGCTGTAAATTGCGGTGCAGCGCTCCTTGAGCAGGCATAACATTTATGTGAGTGCGTTTTTATTTATTCATGATTTTATTGAATTACTCCGATCTCAACCTCAGTCAGTAAAAACGCTGATCGCAATCAACATAAACACAACCTGCACTGTCTGCTTCTTCCTGTAATGACGGCTAATGATGTGCCAGTCGATTATGTAACGATAATCCAACGTACAGAAGAGTGTTTTAGTGTCACATTAATGCAGCGGAGGAGGACGGAAACATGGAAGGAGTCCAGCGTTTCTGCGCACTCACCGACACTGACGCGGAGGCTCTTTACAACAAAACGTTCTTTTTATCATTTGTCTGTCCGGTGAAGTCTTCAGCCAACTTCAAGTAGACACAACACGAGACCCTGTGTGTGGACTTTGTGTAGTTTTAAATAATATATCCACTTGTGGGAGATTCAGAATCATCTTCAAATTCAAATCCTCCCTGCGGACTTCTGATTTTGCAGAATGTAAACAAACATGGCGCCCCCGGAGAAGGCGTCTCTGATGTCAGTGCTGAACTCACAGAGGGGAAGCTGGCAGTGCAGACGCCGTGCGGATACGTACTCTTCAAAACTTTCCTCCTTTGTCCCGTGTTTTTGATGTGGATGTGTTCTTCTTCGTACTGCCTATACTAGTCTACTGCCCCTTATGGTTGATGCAGGTATTGCACCTCATGCACAAGTAATATCCCCCAAAAAACACTGAGAAAACAGCAGGATACTCGTGATATACAGGCAGTTAAAATCAAATTCATTAGGGCCAGAATGACATCATAGCGTGGGCTCTACAACGGATAGGTGCTGAATATATAACGGCAGATTACAGGGGAAAATACAAACATGTGGGATTAATCCCGACGTAGACCAGGAAGAACATGCAAATCAGCCTTTTCTTTGATTATATGCAGCTAATGGCATTTAGATTCTGGCTCTGGGGGATGTCTGTTAAGGAAAGCCAGTAATTATTCAAGTAAAAATACTTAAGGATTATTCCGAAGCTTATCCCGTTTCTTGGTCTTTTCTTAAAGTGACGACCACCCTCTGACATCGTACCGTCCAAATACAGTAAAGCAGCCAGAAAGTCAATTTGACTCATTACTTTTACGGCAAAGCTTAATACTTTGATGTGAAGTGACTTCATTTAAATGTGATGAGCGATGCTGTAGGGCTCTCTGGCTGGAGTGGACATTGCAGGCCCACTGGGAACATGAATAGTGGACTCAGATCCCAGCGGCTGAGTCCAATACTTAGCACTTTATTACAGAGGATGTTCAGACGTAAAAAGGTCGCGGATCGCTCACCGGGATAATACTGACGAGATTGAGAAGGCAAACACGTCTCGGGAGTATTATGGATTTGAATCCCCTTTTACGGCCGCGTTATTTAGCACAGTTAATTTTGAATATTCAAATGAGAGCCGATAAGATCTCTGCATGTATTAAGAACTTACAGTGGCTGCACTGATGGCAGGACACGTTAGATGAGCTCAGATAAGCCAAGGATGTTTTTAGAAAAGATGGGCTGAGGAAATAAGATGATGATGATGATGATGACAAATTAGGGATGCAGCCCAAGTCAAAGACGGCGTTTGACATCTATAGAAGCAGATTAGAACCTGGATTATGTGCTCAATGTCAAACCCTCGATCTGGTGACATTGGTGACTGAACATCTGAGTGGGTGGTGCAGTGGTTGGCTCAGGTTGTGGGTTTGAGCCACACCCTTTCTCTCCACACCCTTTCTCTTTCCCTTGATCAAGACACTACGAGACAGGCTTGGACTGGTACTCGTTTTATTGTTTTGGAATGTATTTTTCTGTTCTGTTGTTGGTAAACTAGTATTCACAAAAGGCTGCGTGGAAAAAAAACACAGTTTGATACTTGAAGTTGAAGAAGTGTTCTTACAGCAGCCGGCGACTTAATGCAAAGGCCTTCCTGCTGTTTATGCAGGCGACACAGGAGGAATGTGTGAGAAATACGAAGAGGCACTACAGTGACGCATAGTGACATATTGAAACGCTTGTAATACACGAGGGAGACGGTTAAATCTCCTCCAATTTGGTCTGCTCGCTGTTATCATTGTCTGCGGTGTAATATGACAACGAACAAAGCAACTCTAATGCTGCTGAAATTGCTGAAGCAAGAAGCGAGTTGCTTCCCGGAGTAAAACCTTTTCAGAGTAGATTTGAGTCCTGATGGGTAAAATGTTATGTTAATAAAAGGGTAGACCTGCATACAGCAAGTAGATATACTTGCTTTCTTTGAGAATTTGGACATGTCTGCATACACACAAGCACACAAACGTACTCCACGCATACATACATACATACATATGAAACAGATCCCCTGATACTCAGGAGTTATGATGTAAAAGGGTTGAAACAGGAGTCAGAGCCGGAACCGGCACAGTGTTTGCGTCATCTTCATCACAACAAGTTGGCTTTCTGATGCTGATTTCCCATGTACACCGTATGGCAGCATGTAAAGTGTGTTTGAATCTTGGCCGAGTCAGTGGAAACAAGATCTAAGCACTAAGACGGTCAGACAGAAAAAAAGAAGAAAAAAAGCAGTGGAAATGATCCAAGATCGGAGCCACGTAGAAACCCTGATATGGAGAAGAAACAGGAAGCACAGGTGGTGGTGACTGGGAGGGAGCCACAATCCAGACTACCTTGGAGCGCAGAGCCAGGGCTACTCTACCGAGATACACAAGCTGGGAAAACACAGAAGGCACCGGAGTGATGGCGACCAGCAGATACTCAGATCCAGACATCCAAGATCCAAGCTACGGAGAAGATACTGGAAGCACACGCGGTAACAAATGGAGATCCAAGAGCGGCACACAGATGGCACCGGAGCTGGACTCCAACGATCGGAGCACAAATGGTGGCGACCGATCATCCAAGCTATGGGAACCCGGATACCCCGATACGGAGAAAAGAGTCTGGTGACACGCCTCTAAAGGAAGACACACACTACACGCTACACACACACACACAATCCAGAGGACGAAGAAATATACGTTTTATTTTAACAAAGAAAGAATATCCAGTGTCTGGACGGGCATCCAGGGAGGATCCACAGCACATTTCACACAAGTCCAAAGGCCACAGTCCAAAGAAAAAAATCCAAATTCAGTGTCTTGTTTATGTCTATTATATATTCAAAACAATTCATTTGCATCTAAAAGAGAAAATAAAGCTTAATTAAATGAGCTATCAGCCCGGTAGGCCAGAGGGCCGTCATAAAGAGAACACTTGACTGAATGACAGATTAAAGTGAAATGATTCAATGAGCCCTCCGACTCATCCCGATAAGTGTTTTTAAATCGCACAATACATCCAAAACACACAGTCCAGTAATTTGCCAACATCTCCTCGTGCACCTAAATGTCAGGCGTCAGAGTGGGATCAGACACGGACGTCAGGGCTGGTTGCTGGTTCCATTCCAATGCACAGGCCTAGAAGTGAGGAGAGCGAAGGCAGCGATGTATGATGGGTAAAACAGTGGATGGAGATGAACTGCAGTGCGAGCGGCGTATGTCGGATTGTAATTGTGGTGTTGTTGTTGTTGTTGGTAATTTGAGTTTTGTTTTGAACAAACGGCGCAACCCTCGTGTGGAATATGTTTCTAAAATGATATGTGGATTGAGGAAGAGCTGTGTGTGATCGTGCCGGCCCGCGGGATGGAGGCCGGGGGATGCTGTCAGGGCTGCGGCAAGCAAATGTGGACACAAGCGGCGCCACTGGAGGACGGAGGGAAGAATGGGAGCGGGTGTTTCTGAAAGATAAGACAGAAGCTCTGCAAGAGTTTTTGGCATGAAATTAAACTGCACAAACAGCAAATTAACAATTCAGATGAGCAGATTGACATTAGAAATGGACTAGAATTAAGGCGCTGCAAGAAATATTTTTTAACTCTCACTCTGTACAAGAAAACTCCTGATCTCAGTTCATCAGATGGACCCCAAATAAAACTGAAACTCTGGGCTCCTCTCCACAGTTTTTTGAAATGTCTGGGAAAATTTCAGACAAGGCCCAATTTTTTTTGCAGTGGAGTAACTTCAGCAAACCTAAAGTGGAAGTCAATAAGTGATGAGAGTGATGCTCATCAGAGACAGGTCCCAGGGGTTGCTAATGTTGCATTGAGTCTGCAAGATGTGATACGGGCTGTGTGACTGTCAGCTAATTTTGGGAATTTGTCTGTGCAAAATGGTCTAAAGTGGATTTTTGGAAGTTTTGAAGAGATTTTAAAAGATTGTGATTTTCAAGAAATGTCCATCTGAACTGAAACATCTGTTTGTTTGTTTTTTCTAAGTGGTAGTGATAGTCCATATCACACCAGCTGCAAACTGATGTCACTGGAAGTTATTAGAAGGTAGCTTTTTAATTTACTCAGACTTTTCAAAATAAAATGTCATTAGAAGACACTTGAAAATAATGAACATATTAGAATGTAACTGGATTTATAACTTCATGTAAAGTAGATTTTAGTTTTGTGTTCTGTGGATCAATGTGGGTCCGGAAACACAAATTATCTCTGACATGCGAAAAAAAAAACAAAAAAAAAAACCTCCCCCTAAACCAGTTGTTACCACCTCAGATGTCCCTGAAACTTTCATCCCAATATTTTATCACTGTGTCTGATTATGTACCACGTAAAATCTGCACTACTTCATCCTGAACCAATCAAAGAAAACATTTTGGTGCTATAAACTTTGTCTGTGGTCCGTGATTTACCTCTGCTTCTAATTCCATTGAATTATGTTGTTTGGCTGTTACCACAGAGGAGTGAAAATAATCTCTCTTAGTCCACGTAATAGAATCCACCAACGTTTTTTGTGACTCAAGGGAGAAACATTTTAGCGTCCTCGGTAAACAACAGTTTGATGGTGCAAGCTCGGTGTCCATGGGCGCCCTCGGTAACGTTGCGAAAAACAAACACACACACACTCGAGCTCTAAAAAGAGCCTCTCCTTGGCCCGGAATGTGTTCCAAACTCTTCCTCCTCATGTTGGTGAATTATTGAGATGAGTTTCATTTTCTCTTCCAAATCCCTCTGAGGGAAAACATTGGGGCTCGGTGCTTGTGGAAGCTGTTGTTTTACGATTACACAAAATATTGATTTTTTTCAATAGAATTCTTTTTCTCACAGGCTTGTAGTCACGTCGGCACAACATGTAAACAAGTGCAGGGACCATTGAGGACATTACCATTCATCTCATTAAAAGTGCCAGGGTGCTTTTCTCTTACAAATCCTCACGAGGCAACATTTCATGGTTTAACTGCTGTTGACACAGTGTTTGATTCGGCTTCCTCAGATGCTGTAGAACACACAGAAGAATCTCTTCTAAGAAAACAATTGGCTGACAACATTCCTCCGTAATCTGCCTGTTACGTCTGCTGGGCGCCGGTTCAACTATGACAGCTTTACAAACGGAGAGGAGAGGAAACCAGAAGGCTCAGCTTACACCCGGCTCTCATGTCCTCCACGATGGCTTTCCTTGCTTTTCCTCCGAGGCAGAGAGAGAGAGAGGGAGAGGCAGAGGGAGAGGGAGAGGGAGAGAGAGAGGGAGAGAGAGACGTTGACAGTGACAGACACAGGGAGAGAGACGGAAAGTGACAAAAGAGGCAGAGAGAGGACGTGGATCTGGAGGACAAAGTTGTCTCACCCAGTGTTCTTAAACGCCCTTCGAGTTGATTTCTCGTCCCTCCTGCTGGTAATTGGACACAAATCCCGGTGATAAATTGCTCGGGCCAGCTTTAATTTGGTGGCTCCTGACTGATTTTTCCCACCTTGAATGAAGATTGGCGTTCCATCGGGTGGGGACCTGAAGATCCTTGTTTTGAGACTCTGGAAATCTGGATCAAATAATACTACCGTCACAGTATTTGTTATTTTGCTGAGCTCATTCTGGCGTTTAATCAAGAGAACCACAGAAATAGTTTACATTTTGCCGTTTTGTGCTCAAGTCTCAGTTCTTGTTCAAGTTGGACCATTAAAACCTGTAAATTCCGTTTGTTTTATTTTTACTCTGTAAACAGCAAACGTTTCCTTTGTTGTTGAGCTCTTGGTTGTGACAGAATGATGTGTGTAACTCCACAAAAGCTCATATTTGCTTAATTTCTAAAACTAAAGTTAAAGCTGAGGTGGAGCTCCACAAGTTCAAATCCAATTCGTAATCCTAATTTTCCTGCTCATCTCAAGAAAAATCATTTGTGCTGAACTAACTGGTGGAAGTTTTACAGGTTGGAATATTCATATTCAGCATTTCATACATCCTCAAACATGGTTAATATGGAGGATGGTGTCGTCTTTATTCATATTTAACCTGACGATTAGATTAGTTCTGTTTTTAATAAGTGTTAATGTTGCTTATTTTCATGTACATTTTCTTCTCTTTGTGTGTGTATTTGCAGACATGGCTGCAGATTCTTCCTGCACAGCGTTACAACTCACCGACGTCCACTGGTGATGAAAAACTTCCAGCCACAAAATCTGTGAGTACATTTTCCTCAAGATTCTCACTATATTTAAGTGAATCTAAGAGTTGACTGCATGAGGATGATGAGGAAGATGTAACTAGTGATGTTGTGGCTACAGTAAGAGCTGCCATGGCTTCATCCTCTTTAGGTTTAATGGTTTGAGGAAGTAGCTTAAAGCTGCATGAGACGAGGAAGCAACAAAGTAGTTTATGTCAGATTTGGCAAAGTGTGGGATCCAAAGCTTAACATTCATTTAATATGCGGGACGGAGCATTTATTTATACAGCCGGACATCTTAGGAGTTTATGAGCTCTTCATTAGAGGCCCACATCTTTTTTTGATTCTGCCACTGGTGGATATGGCTGTAAAAACTGAGTACTTTTAAACAAAACCCTCTCTCTCATGTATTTATGCACTTGGCAGAAGAGTAAAATTGTGAAATAAAGTCGCCCATAAAACCATAATAAAGTTACATCCTCGTCAAAGGAGTAAATATGTAGCTGTGCAAGAAGCACAACACATAAAAATACAGAGTACAGTAATAAGTGTTCAGCTATATAATCACCGGTACGATTTAAAACGATCAACGTTTGTGTTTGCAGTGTTTGTTCCAGTAAAATGAAGGAACATGTGATTTGGAGCAGAGCTCGAGAAAATATTCGAGGAGGAGGCCAAGATTGATTGATAAGTTCTGAACTTAGCGAAGAAAAATCTGCATTTTTCAGGATGATCGTCATCAAAAATATGGTTTGGTTATTTTTTTACATAAATCTTGACTTTCCAAAAAAAAAAAAAAAAAATTAAATTTGATGTGCCGAGGGCCAGTGAGAAGATTGAATGATTTTGACTTTATATTTGTGTAGTTTGTCAATCTTACAACTGACAGACCTTCATGTGTCTCTCCAAATAAATTTGTAATTATTGGGCGTAAAAGCAGATGATGGGCAAAAGTGTCAAGTTATTTTAGAGTGTACTTCAGGAGCCACTTCTGATAGGCTCAGAACTTATCAACCAACCCCCAATCAATCAATCAATCAATCAATCAAGGAACCAAATCAGTGAAAAGTTCTCGTTTTAAATAACGATGTTAAGTGAATCCAGCTGTGAATCGTTGACTTTAATTGAAAGATTTAGCGACGTCTCTACAGAAAGTATTACGTTTCAATGCCAACATTGATAGAAACTGGCGTGTAGAAATTGTCAAATATGTTTTAAAATCAAAGGGAATGAGAAGTTAAGAACTTAATTTAATAAAAGTTACAGCGTATAAACCAAAACCTTTTTACCCTAACAAATGTCCTGAATGAATTTTAATGTGACCTGTCAGATGAAGTGTTACTTTTGTGAAGTTTTAATTTAAGTTATTCATATTAAATCATAAATTAATACTTTAAAGTGTTAACTAGTTGTGACTTTGGAGAAGATTTTGGAAGAACAGTGTAAACATTGACTCCATGTGTTTTTCTTTCTTGAAGAGTTAGGACGTTACTTTGTGAAGTAGAATGAAAACAAAACTCGTTTAATTTGCTTATTTTTATTTAGCAGATTTTTAATACAATGCAAAGGTCCATGATGACAAAACAAATTCAAACACTGCTTCTGCTATGGCATACAGAGACAGAAAGAGAAGAGTGACTGTCCAAGACGTGATTCAGAATCATTAGAATGTAAACTTTACAGAAGGAGAGAGATGATAAAATGCCACAATCCTGGCCTCCATATTTACTGGTCATAAAAGAGAGCGACAGTGTAGAATTGACAAGACTTCCCACAAAAAAAAAAAAATCTGCAAATGTCGTTATCACACAGATATACATCGAAGACAAAAATAAACTCGTCCTTTTTCTTCTGTGTGGCTCCGCCAAACTCTCTAAAATAAAAACCATTTACACTTTATTCAACATGTCCTCACATTTACATGGAATTCTTTAGGGAAGCATTTCTCTTTTTTTGCCAAAAAATTGAAAGTTCGCCCACAAAACCCCAAAAACTTCCAATGCAGAGGAATGCAGGGATGAGTGGTGTCAGAGAATTACAAAGCATAATTGGCTGAAATACAGTATTGATCAGTGACACGTGAAGTCTGCTGAAAAGGTAACATGGCAATTAATGCAGATTGGCAATAGTGCAGGCTGCTGGAGCGAGCAGAGGAAAACAAAGGATGAACGGAGAGGTGGGCTTTATGATTATTTTATCTTAGCGTAGCTAGCTGCGGGAAAGGGTGCGAGAAAGGTAGAGAAGAAGACAGGACTGAACGGAGGGCTCAAATGAAAAGGAAGTGTCAATGCTTGTCGTTTTGTTTCTCGGTCAAATCCATCTCTCGTCGTCCACGTTGGTCTTTGGAATGGTGTTGATTGGATGTTCATTCTCTCCTTTTTAACGGTTATAACCAAACTCATCTGCATCGTCTGCACGGAAGTCTCCGTAGCGCCAAATGTTGAGCTGATGAGAAGAAAGAGAGATTTTATTGACCGTAATGAAACAAATAACCATAAAATGCAGTTATGTTCCCGATTGCTTTGAATGGGACTTCCATAACCTCTCCAGCACATTGCATGTTAAATGGTCAAGAGCGGGGGAGGGGGAGGGGAGGGGTAAAAAGATCACTACCTCCACAGCATCATCATCATCATCATGATCGTCGTCATACAGTCCAACTCTTTGTGCTTGCCCATCCAAGCTGGAGGCTCACAAAGCCTCTAACACCACCCAGTCTATTACTGATCCCATTCCATTACACACACACTCCCAAAGCTCTGCCTCATAAAGCAGCACCATGCATTTTAGTGCTAAATGCCACTTTTATCACACTGTGATTGGCTGTGTGTGTACTGAGGGGGTTTTGTAGACGCAATCAGCGTGGAATTGGTTATTTATTTTTTAGTTACTTGAATGTAGAGACGGCCTTGAGGTTTTTTTTTCGCGTGAGTTCCTGTGTGTGTCTGTGTGGGGGTGGGGAGGTGACAGATGTTACTTCCTGGCTCTGATAACCTTGCTTAACCTTGGTAATTTGCGGCTGTGCTAATGATCACTAGTTATTACAACGAATGGAAAAAACGAAAGTGTAACCGATCGGTTTTCAGACGGCCCCTAACTCGGCCAATAAAAGAGTTATGAAGCTGGAATTTCAGGCACCACATCTGGACAGCACCAGGATTTACTGCTGCTGTTCTAGACATGCTTTACATTTATAGCTAACCGTGGACAAAGTAGCTTGACGGCCCTAATCTCAGCCAACGTTGGCAGTAGGAAGCTGGAATTTGAGCCACAATATGTATGAAGTACCACGAAAATTATACTGTTCAATTGTAACAGTTGATAAAAAAATCACATCGTATTAGCAAATAAATATAATGTTGCATCGGTACGTCCTCATGATTTTTACAAAGTAGTCCTGCAGACTATGTGTGTGGTTGTTGTCGCTCGCCGGCGCTACAGGTGCGATGCTAACGCGTCATTACGCATCCGAAAGTGGTGCAAAACAAAGACGCCGATCTGACTTGACACGGCTGTCAGAGCAGTAACGGGATCAAAACAACAAACCGACAGAACAGTGAAAAGATTAGCGTCAATTAGAATTAGTGAGACGTTAACGGGGACATTTTAGCGTCTGCTGTCGTAGCGCTGGAATTTGGGTTCCGAGGCGAGATCAGAAATGTCGCTGAAACGTTCAGGATTCAAGTTTTTTCAGGTCCGGCTGGGGTTTTTTTTTTTTTTTTTTAGTTTTTACACACATTTATTTATGGAAAGTCTCCTCACAATGACTTGGAAAATATCAGCTGGTAGTGGAGCTCCGTATCGTCCACGCGGTCGATAGACGTCACGCCGTTATAATTTATGAAGTAATTGATTTGAAAAAAGGAGAATGCCGAGGCTGTGCTACGGAGGGAAGTTGTTGATGTGTGTATTGATGGAAACACACGCTGCTTCCCTCTCTCTCTCTCTCATGAGTCACTGTTCACCAACATTTGATTTGTGTGTTTTTTTTGTTTGGGTTCAGTGAGTCACATTAATGATCGGGTCGTTGTGGATCCATTCGGGCTGATTCATCACTCCGCTCTGCTGTACAGATACAGTTTGGACAGAATCTCTGTGAAAACCTGACTAAACGTGATACTCATCCAGATGAAGTTTAAGGTTTGCTGTGTTAAATCCTGGTCTAAGATGGAGGTTTACTCTAACATGTCCTGTATTTTTCATCTGAACCTCCTTCAAACACTTTAACTAACACACACGTTTGCATCTGTGTGTGGCCTACCGAGGACGTGAGACTCTATGGTTGCTATGGTAACATACACGACACCCGCGCTCTCTGAACTCATACGAAATACTAATACAGACCAAATCTTTCAAAATGATTTCAAAACATCGTTTTTGGACCCCCGGTTTCATTTCATCTGTACCCACAGCTGATTTAATACATTTAGATTTGTGTGGGACATTAAAAGGTTTCTGATCTTTTCTCAGCTTACTTCCTGATTACCTCGCTGTTGTTCTTACGTGCACGCCTCCTCCTCTCTCTGAGATCCCGACCGGCTGCATTATCAAGTCATTTCTTACATAAACGTCAGTTTTTCCCAAGTGGTCATTTTATAGAAGTGGAGTATAATTACTCCCATTGTATGAATCCGGGTTGATGTATCTTCACAGCATCCTGATTCTAGTGCCGCGCGCTGCTGCCATCTCTTCCTTCTCTATTTTTTGCTTCTCTCTTTGTACCCCAAACTGCAGACTTTTTTTTCACACCCCACACTCCCATTTTCACAGTATGGACCTGCACAGACTGTGGGCAGGAATCCATATGGGACAATGGCGCCTGCCAATGAAATGTGTCACATCGCAAAGGGAGAGGGACGAGCGGCACGAACACTTTCTCTCTCTCTGGGCGTTGGTGTAGAAAGTAATTAGTGTAGTAATGTTGTCTTGTTTTGGCAACATTAGATTTCTTGCTGTTAATTCATGCTCATTGGCTGATCCGATTCCCAATTTAAGAGAGAGACGAGCGGACCGCGGCTACGGGGAGGAGACGGAGGGGAGATGGAGATGGAGATGAAGATGGAGTGACTTACCCGGGCACTCTTGGCAGACTCTTGACTGTTCAGGTACTCCGTCACCTAGGAAAGACAAAAGATGAGACATTAGGACTTGAAAGGATCAAGGTGAATCCATTTACAAGTTTTTGCATCAAGTATCCATTTTTCACAGTCAACAAATGATACACGGAGTTCTGTTCTCCCCGGATGGAGACAAAGCGCCTGGCGACGTCACTGCTGGATGTGTGGAGCTCACAAACAAACAAACAAAGCACACGGAAACACACACGATGGCTGCGTCTCTGGGAGAGCTCGCTTTGTACAACCCGTACGCTTTATGCTTGATGCTACGACTCGCACACGAGCGGAGCTTCTCGGGATGAGAGGCTATCAGACCCCTCGCGCCTGCTCGCCTCGGGCCAGCACCTCGCTCGTCTGTAGAAGCAATTCATAATCAGCGACGTTCACAGGACGCCCAAAGGGAGCTATAAGCTAAAGAGCAGCGAGCGCCGGGCGCCGACCACGAAGAACAAAAGCCAGAGACATCTGCAACGGAGTGAGAGCGAAGGATCAGAGGGTTTACAGAAGAGAAGAAGAATATCCATCTGTAAACATTTCTTACGAGTTACGGGCTTCAACGTTTATTTGGGATTTTAGGCCGACGCGCTGCTGCAGCAGGAAATGAGGGCCTCGCTGTTGGTGCAAACGAAGCCACACACAAACAAAACAAGACTATCCAAAGACCTCTGATGTGTGTGTGTGTGTGTTTGTGTCGGTGCATAGAAAGACAAATTAGACATAATACGGACACACTGAGATGATGGGGATGAACAAAGTGAGAGCAGGAAGAGAGCCTCTGTGCAGAGAGGACCATATTGACTGTTTCTGCTAGAACAGACATTCAGCTCCATTGACTGAACCAGCGATGA